>MNCI01011011.1:150256-167157 GCA_015680685.1 Gnetum montanum
AAAAGTCCAAATGTACATATAATATGAGTTTTTCACTTATGGGTTGAGGCTTTGACTACTTATGGGGCATTTTTTCAGCCCCAAAAGCTAAAGTATGTGAAATTATATCTCTTGGGTTGCAATCTTCACATTTTAGAATGAAGTTTCAACCTCAGTTTCCATGGGTTGAGGGTTACAAGGCTAGAAGGTTATAATATGCATTTTTTAGTGGTGTTTAACACTTCATTGTAATTCTTTTTTCCTCAAGAAATGGACATAGGGACTAGTAGCACAACCCTTTAATCATAGTAGGGTAGATGTAACCCACTAAATAAGAGTATTCCACCATAAGGCTACTTCACTACTACCACACCTAGAAGTGGTATAGGAATTGAAACCATAACCTCTTCACTAAAAGATGAATGTCTTGACTATTAGGCTATATTCCTAGATGTCTAATTTAATTTTTAACTTTAACTTTATCTATTAACAAGGATGAGAATTCATGTCATATGCATGATTTTTACAACTTAATCAAAATGAGACTTATCGTATGTTCTTTATTTTGTATTTTCTATGTCTAAGGTCTAGTGGCCATGTTCTAGAAGACTTTAGTCAAATGTTTAAGAATTAACTTATCATTATTCTTTAGATCTAGTGATGTCTTACTACTTATCATTAACAATGAGGTTGCATTGGTGATATGGATTTAAGCTTGGTAACCCTGGGTCATAGGTTTGATTCTACTAGGTAGCACTAAGTTATAAACTTCTATAAATCTTGGGGTGTACCCATGTTTCACTTATTTCGGGTTCCAACAACCTTCCTTACAAAAAAATAAAATTAAAAAGAAAATAATTAAAATATAAGCACATGTGACATCTGAATGACAACATATGTATCTAGTCATTTTAGCAACAAAAAACGTTGGTGGCTGAAAACATCGAGAGGTCTTTGGACGCACAGCCTAACCTTGAATCCGCGCGAGGGCAGTGCTAGAGAAAATGGATTCAAGGTGCCCTAAACAGTCTAGTCAATCATATAGGGACTTAATCGATGTACAATAACCCTTTTGCAAACAATGATTTTAAATGGAACACCTGGTGGTAAAATAAAAGAAAATGTAATGCACACAACAGTAGAAATGTGCTAAGCGCATAATAGAATAGTAGACACGATTGAACGATTGAGAATGCCAAATAAATGCTATAATTAGCCAAAAATAGGATTTGAATAGAAAGGTACACTGCCCTGAAAAAGGGTACAGGTATACAAAGTGTAGAATAGGCACAGTAGGAGTGGAATCATAGCCTTGATGGTGTCGGGTTGTGAAATTTGGTGCTCATTGTGATCAACTGTGCCTCTTGGGTCAGTATGGTGTGCTCTAGGTCTCATTTGCCCATGGAGCTAAGTGCCAAAAAATGCCCAAAATGCCTTGCTGGTGAAGAAATTGAAGCCTTCCCCCCCTTCTTCCCCCCTTCTCTTCCTGAAAAAGAGAGCGCATAGGTATTTATAGGGCTAGGGTTAGCCCAAAATGCAGATCTGGCACCACGTGGCGGTGCGGTAGGTAACAACGTGTAATAGCGTGTAACAACACATAACATCATGTAACAACGCATAACATCATGTAACAGCGCGTAACAGTGTAGTGTAGCAGGGTGTTATGCTACGCTATGCAGCGTAGCAGCGTGTAACATCATGTAATAGTGCGTAACAGTGTAGCGTAGCAGGGTGTTACACTACGCTATGCAATGTAGCAGTGTGTAACAGTGCATAAGATCATGTAACAGCATTACGCTACGCTACAATTTACAGCGTAGCAGCGCGTAACAGCACGTAACAGCGTAGCGTTATAGGGTGTTACGCTACACTACGCTATGTAGCATAGCATGGTGTTAAAAGTGTCATTGTTCTGACACTTAGAAAAATCTGCAGTCAAGATGCCGAGACCTGAAATTTTGTGGTGTTTCAATCATATAATCCAAATAACTTATCCACTTAACTTTCTCCTAATTAACATGTCATAACCATGCCAATATTATAATAATTTAATTTAATTTTTAACAAATAACTATATCATCCATCACAAAATATTATCTTATCATCATATAAAACACACCTCTGACCCTTCCTGACCTAGACATTACTTCACTTTTCTAACCATATAATACCTATCTAAATATTCCAATAAGAAAATTAGTAAGTAACAATAAAATATAAATAATTTAATATAAAATTACACTATCTCAAGTATTATAATTATAAATATAACACCCATGATAATAAATATGGCATACCAACATAATATTATTTGTAGGAAATCATAAGAGTCAACATATCATATATATAATTGACAACTAATCTAAAGTTCAAATAACTACAAACGTATAATTCTAGTACGTCATATATTTTCTCAAGGTATTGATTAGGTTTGCACAACTTGCATGGTACATAACTATAAGCAATAGGTAAAAGAAAAGTAGCACAAAATAAATCCAAATAAGTGAAAAGTTATAAGTTCAATCCATGAGGTATTACATTGTGTGTGTGTCTTGTGAGAGCATCACACTTTACACTAAGTCTTATAAGGTTTTTCAAAGTTCTATAAGATACCAAGCTTGAAGTCTTAGTCATCTTGCAAGGAGTGTGTTGCATTGAAGAGTCTATAACAAGATATCATTAGTCACTATCTAATTTTGGCTCTATAAAGATGATGAGCTTAACCATGCATCTTAGTGACTATATTTCTTTATATATTTGATTTTATTATTTTACATTAAATTTAAATTTTATATATAATTTTAAAACTCCTTCATCTCCTACCTTATGTGTGTGTGCGCGCACACACACACACCAATAGCACTTCTATGTTTAACGATCTACACATAACTCATGAGTGGAGTTCATTTGCATTATGAATATCTTTCATAGTATATATTAATTCAACTTGAGAAAAATAGGATTGTTCATGTATTAAATTGGTTGAGTATCATGTTGGGCTTGCAAAACTTTATTAGGATTTAAAGCAGGAGTATCTAATATAATATTCACCACATCAAGGAACCATCACTTGGAGTGATGCTAAGATGCTGGTATCTTACATCATAAGACTTGGATTCAGGCCCAAGCATATCCACTTGAAAGAGGTTTGGCTTTTCCTCATCTACCATTCACTAAGGATCCTAGTTTGGTAGGGTGAGCATTGAGCCACTAGTTTATCTTATTAATCTACTTTGCTCATCTAGCCATCATAATTTACTCTATCATAATTAATTTCATGTTTAAAGCTAATTTTTCCTCTTATAAATAATATCATTTAAAGCATTAAAATAGTCATCAAGGATCTTTAAAAAAAATGAAGCCACCACAAGAAAAATTAATACTCTCTTTAGTTGAAAAAAGTAAATTCATTAAGAAAAATCCCAAAAGCTATAATTCAAAAAATCCATGAGCAAGGTTCTTAGCATTAATATATTTAAACCTCTACCAAGCCAAAACATAAGTTTCATTTTTTCTCCTACAAAGTAACAATAAATTTCTATATCAATGAATTTTCACAAAAGACAAAAAATGGTTAAGAAAATCATCCTTAAAATGTTCCAAGGAATGAATTAAATAATATTTAAACAACATATACCATGACAAATCTCTACTCCTAAATGTCAAAGATAACATACTCATCTTAATTCTATTGCTCACGTGGTTTTCACAAGTGACAATCAATATTTCAAAGGCTTGAATATGGTGATGGAATTCCTCATCATCAATGCCAAAATAATGAGGAAAAGTAGACAAATATTTAATTTCAACGTCTACACATAGTGGTAAAAGAAATAGAGACAATGTAGATGTTGATTTTATTTCCATTAAATATTTGAAAGATAATTGTATTGGCATTCCAAAATAAGGTACTTATTTCTAAAATTATATAAATAAATTTTTTTATTTGTAAGATGGATTAATTAATTAGGTAAAGAATATGGTATTGATTACACAATAGTTTGGAAAACATTCATTATGACATTGGGTTGTCAAGCAACTTGAACATCCTTCAATGAGTGGAATAAGGACTACATTGTTCCTATCTTTATAAATGCATTAGTAGTAGGCTTAATAGATTTTAGAAACTTACATGAATGAAGTGGGTTGTACTATTGAATATTATGAAAATAAAATTAGTGCTTAGTGGTAAGAGTCTTAGCTTGGTAATGCCTAGTCATAGCTTCAGTTTTAGTGAGAAACATTGAGTTATAAATTTAAAATATTAGTAAAATGAATTTCAAAACTAGTCCTATAGATCCAAGAGATCTATGTGGATGTAAGTAAAAATAAAATTTTACTTTCAATACTTGAGGAATGTTTAATAATGATACATTAGACAACAAATTTGAGGAACGGTAGGTTGAAACATTGGCTATCAAAATTGACTAATGTTTTGTATTAAATTTAATGTCATTTAAGAGATATGATAAGAATATTATAAAGCTTGTAAGGGAATAATAACACTTGAAAAGTTATAGATTAAAATCTACAAATATAATGGAGATTGAGGAACAAAGGTAAAATAGGAGGTGGATTAGGAGTAAATCCAAAACATGATGCTACTAGGCTACTAGTGTAATTCATAGCTAATGCCACATTTTGGAGGTGTTGTTGATGCAACTATTATTATTTGAGGTTGAGAAGATATTAGTACTCCCAAAATTTTCATGGATAAAGTCATATTAGATAATAGACTAGATCCCATTGGAACAATGTTAGGACCAAAAAATGAACTTAAGATATCCAAAGTAATCATCCCATAACCTGTAGATGTTTCCATATGTACAATTATAGTAATTTTATTGCATTGGGTTGTACTTGAAAGAGTAGTGTTATAATAACATCCACTTGAATTAATATATTCTTGAATGTTATGAAATCCAAAAATAGCAATTTGAGAAATATTATTCATAGACCTATGAGTCCTTACAATTGTAGGTATCTAAGGTTCAACCATCATCTCAAAAATGACCTATTCTCTTTCATGAAATAAAGACTTAAAAGTCCTCAAATCCATATTGCTTAAATTTTCTTGACTTAAATGAGATGGAGAAGATTAATCTCTAGGAGGTAGCCTTATTAGATAAATGGCTATGAATATATATTGAAGGAATATTATCACAAAGTAATTTCTTATCTTTCTTCTAATTCTAAACCATAAACATAACCTACAAGTATTGCAATGATGCCAAAAAAAATAGGTGGTTTTAATAATCATTACAAGGTAGAACAATTCCTCAAGTAGCTCAAGGTCATTTGTTAATTAACTACAAGCTACAATATATTAAGTAGAAGAAAGCAATGCTATGTAACTAGAATCATTAAGAGAAGATTCAACTAAAATTTGAACTTGATTACTAAACCAAACATTAACATCACCGTGAATCAATATAATCATAATTCACTATGATTCTATTATTTAATTCTCAAAATCAATTTACTATATTTTATTCTCTCTTCACTATTCTCCTATCTTCTTGATAAAATTCCTTTAATGGCTACTAAAAATCAACTTTTAAAGCACTCGAATTTAGCACAACTTACATAGAAAACTAACTATCGAGGCTAAGATTATAAGAAGTTGCAATTTTTGGCTAGTTGTAGATTGGTTGTTATAGTGAAAAAAATATTTTTGAGAAAGTTGTTGCAAGTTATTGTGACTTGTACTAGCTTGTACTCAACTTGATAATGATATTAAGTTGGAACTATAATGAGCAATGAGTATGCCCAAAACTTTACTATATGATCTACAAGCATTACAATAGACTATGTCATAATCTATTAATTGTATGAATGTTAGTGTGTAAGAATTTAATCATTAATTACCGATTATTGTCTTCCCACTTGAACTGGTAAAGGTTCTATTGTGTATGATTTATTTTAATGTGAGGTGTATGATTATGATATTGTGCTACTAGGCTAACCAGGTACTAATGTTAGTAAGTGATGAGTGGTAAGTAGTCCCTATGCCCAATTATACGAATCACAAGCATTCACTAGTGATCTAATCGAATTCCATGAAATTTAGCTCTCTAAATGCCAATAGCAAAGATAGTGACCTATGGATGTGATCATTGTATTCTTGGCTTCACTTATGTCAGTGCAAGTGTATGGTTAAGTGGAAGCCAAGGCACATGATTTGTATTGATTTTTATACTTTATTCTAATTATCCTAAGTGTGAAATAAATTAATTAATGATGAAATAATCTAAGTAACTACCTAATTCCTTAGTCTATTTCCTAACATAAACATTTGGGCCCACCTTCCATACACATCTTGAACTCATCATGATGCTACTAGGTTACCAAAGTCTAGGCTATTGGGAATACCAAGCATTAATAGTATGCTTGAAGTTATCATACTTATGTGTATTAATTAAGCATATTAATTAATTATTTAATTAAGAACATGAATTTAAAGTGCATGAATAGTAAAGTTCATAAAAGTAAACATTAAGCTATTCCAAGTATTGCAAGGTATTTCAAGAACCTCACCTTTGTTACCATTACATCAATGTGTCTAGGTACATTGGTGCTTAAATAAGGATCCATAAAATCCATGACTCCTACTATAGGCACTTAGAAAACATTCTAACTATTACAAAAATAAACTACAAGAACTTCATTATGCTATTGACTCTACGCTCTCCTAAGCAAAAATAGAAGCTATGTCGATACATATGCATCAATGAAGATGCATCAACGCATTTCCATCGATGCAACCCACTTTTGATTTATCATACCCCCATGATTGAGTGAAAACTTATTCTCAAGTGAACAAGAGTAGGATCAAGATTCTTACAAAATTGAAAAGGTATGAAACCACTAATTGACTGACTTACTAACTATTCTAAAGTGCCTGATTATACAGATTTATTATGATTATAAAAATGAATGTTCAAGAATAAAAAATTAAACATCCTTGAAAAATTAGATAGTTGAGGATCCTCTAATGGCTAAAGATGAAGAAAAGATCAAATAATGCTAGGAGGTGGAGGCTCCTAGGGTCTTGAAGGACCTTATCTAGCCTCTAGTGCCCATGGTGGTGGTGGTTGAGGCTAAGGTGGCTATTGTAGCTATCTTGTTGCAACTACTACTTCTAGCAGAAGGCAAAAGAAATCAAGAAATTCCTTCATATTCTCCTTCTTACTCCAGGGATAATACATAGTCCATGTGGCATCATCAATGTGAGCTGGTACAAGAACATCCCACAAACAAGGCATGGCCAAAAATAACTACATGACATTCATAAATCAGGTAGCGAATTATGTATGATTGATGTCAAACATCATAAAAAGGTTTTGTAGCTCATAGTAATCATTCATTATTTTGGCCAAGTTCTCAATAATTGATTGTTGATCTATGAATTGGGTCCTAAGAACTTCAAGCTCAACATTAGCTTTTTTCAACTTTTTCTTCATGTTCTTATGATGCTTGAACTCTACGTCATACAAGAGGTATGAGCTAGCCATTTATTTTTCTAGCTTTGATAGCAACCTTCTAATAAATAGCATTGCCAGGTTTGGATATCTAAGGTTGGCTAACTTCATGTACTCAGTCATCTCCTCATTCTACAACTCCTTTAGGTGGATTTCAACTTTGTTGTAGTCATTTAATCCATCAAAGATTGGTTGCCATACATTGCCTCTTTATTAGAGTTCCTAAAGGGTCTTATTCATTTTTTCCATTGCCAATTGAATTTCTTTTTCATTCACCTCTTTGAGAAGCCCAACTTGGTCCCTATAATTATTCTTAACACACTTGAATTTCAAGGCCTTGTTTTGCCAAGCAACTATCTTAATTACTATTTCCTGGTGAAGGGCATGAACCTCCTACATTAAGAGATTTCAATTTTTTTTGCTGCCAACCTCCTTAGGTCCATGTTCACCTTGTCAAGCTACTCCTACTATTATCACACAAATTCCACCATTTGATCCTTTTGTGTTTAGACATTTTGTAGGTAGTGAATGCCCTTGGTTAGAGTCATGTTCTCCTTGCGAATTTGTGACAAGTCCCTATTAGTGTTGAAGGCCATGGCCTCTAATAGGGATTCATTGAAAACTATTTACTCTTTATACTTAGCCTCTTTGAGTTTGTTCTAAAGCTGCAAAAAAGCTTCATCTCATGTAATTGCTAGGTTGAGAAAGATAAGATTGACCAAGAGGACTCTCAATTCCACAACTTCGGTAGCCAATAGTCAATTTTTGATTGTGGCTATCTCAAGTTGGGAATTTACAATGAAAAGCTTACCCTTGATCTTCAACAAATCTGACTAGGTTGCAATGATGTTTTCTAGAAGATGAAATATCTTCAAAAGCAGTTGTCTAGTTTCCACCAGTTGGTCCAACATCTTCTCATGTAAGCTGTGTTTAGCCTCCCACTTGCTCCTATAGACATCTACACATCTCAAAGTATAACAATGTCTAGCATGGTGACTATAGTAGCATTTAGGGCCTTTACCACATGGTCAACCACCACCTCTACTACTGTCTTCTATCCATAGTGCTACATCACCAAGATAGTTATCCCATCATCCTCTTCCAGGTGCACTAAAAAAGTGGAAGCATTCCAAGAGATCTCTAGGAATTTTTGTTGTCTTGGGATGGATACCATTACCTCTGAGGTGCTTGGATTTGACCTCATGAGTGCCTACATATTTTGTGTAGAGAATAATGATGTAGTCAGCTCTAGCCAACTAATGGTTTGGGTAATTCATTGAGGTAACTCAATGCTAGTCGATAGATTGCAAGTTTCCCACCACTCGATCCTTCTTGTTGTTACTATGAGAGTTTCTTAACAAGATTCTGCATGCGTTTGATGGTAACATGAGCCTTCAATGTTGTTTCTTGAGTTGGTGGTGATGGTAGCCACTCTTCTTATTGTAGCTTGGTGGATGCTTTGTCCTACATCATTTCCTCCCAAGATGCAATAGGAGCATGATGAAACACATCATTGGCATAATGGGTAATGCCTTTCCTTTTACATAATTTTCTAATAAGGCACAGAATGGTAAGTGTCTTCCTCCCATGCTTGTTTTCTTTAAGTCATTTCTAAATTCTAGGAAGATGAGCTATGAGAGGTTAATTGAAAATTTATGACATAGAGTTGCACATGCACAAACAAAGAAGGTAGTGATTTTACTTAGCCTCATCATTGGATTAAGTTGATAGGCTGAAATTTTGAAATATGTCCTTTCTGCATTGGTGAGCGCATCATACTTTTTACAATCCACTCCATAGTATTATTGGATTCATTCTTTCTTCACTTCTAGGTCTACCTACATTAAAATCTTCACCAAGGTCTATCAACTAGCATTGAGTCACCTCAACAAAGTTACCCAAACCATCAGCTAGTTGGAGGAGAATTCATTGTTGTTCTCCGCAAAAATGATGCAGATGCCTGTGAGGTCAAATCCCAGAGATCTCTAGGAATGCGACACTTTTTCAATGCACCTAGAGAAGAACAAAAGGACAACTATCTTGTTAATGTAATATCATCAACAAGAGACAACAATAGAGATGGTGGCCAATCATGTGATAGATATCCTAAATGCTCCAATGGCTACTATGTCAAACATTGGTACAATTTAAGATGTACAAATGTTTGCAAAAGTAAGTGGGATGCTAAGTGCAACCCAACACGAGGAGATGCTAGACCTATTGGTGAGAACTAGGAAACCTCTCTTGGAGATCTTCAATGTTTAGAAAAACATCATTTTAACCCAATTTGAGCTACTAGAAACCAATGGCAAGTTCCTCATCACAAATGCTAAATTCCATGGAATTCAACTAGATCTCTGGTGAATGCTTATGATTCATATGATTGGATGTAAATACTACTCATCACTTATCATTGGTGGCATTGTTGGGGATGCGTCAATAGGGATGCATTGATGTATCGTGCTGCATTAATGGGGATACATTGACACAACTAAAAATGAAATTTTTGCACATTTAAAAATTGAGGAAAAAGAAAGAGTTTTTACATAAAATTGGAGTTCAAATAAAGCCAAAAAAGCCTAGAATAATGGAAAATGTTCAAAGAGGGCTTACAATATGTATGAAATGGAGACTCTTATAAGATTTAAGTGCTAAGAAATGCAAAATTGGATGCACCATGGTTGAAAATGTATGGTTTGAAAGAAAAATGAATAAGGAATAAGGAGTTTAACCATTCCAACCAAGGAGTATGCAAGTGGATCCTCCCCATAACAGGCTCATGCTTGTAATTCCCTTGCAAGCCCTCAAGCCAATTAGTCCATGGACCCTAAGAATGATTAATGGATGTGGATTGTTAAAAACCAACTCACCAAAGAAATCATTCAAGAATTCTGATCATTTACCAACTGAACCCATTGAGACATTCATGAGAAGAGGTAGTGAGATGGTACATAGAAAGAGTAGGTGGGAGAGAATGTATGTGAAATGGAGTTTCACATGGTGGTCACCTTAATTCCCTTGTGGAAGATGTAATTAATATGAACTAAGAACTTCCTTAGTCTAAATCAGGACCATCCACTTCCAGTGACTTCACATTGATACATTAGATCATTCCATCCCCCAAGGTACAACAACATCCCCACATACCACTCACCATTCCAAGAAAGAAGAAAAGAGAAATAAGAAGTGAAAAGGGCCTTAGAGGGGTGCCTTCAAGTATGGGTAGCATGCCTTCTAGCCCCATAACTAATGCTTGTAGCTACTTATTGTGTCTAAGAAATGTGTTTTGAATTTTCATTATTTTTTTTCAAATGGAAATCACACCATGTAAAGCCATTACCTCCAATTTATTTTTCAATGGAAGAATGGTGAGAAATCCATGGAAATATTCATGCAACCCCAAATGACAAGTACAAAAGTGACAAATCCACTTGAAGTCACACCCTTGTCCATTCACTTAATTCATTCCAAGTTTGGAAACCACCAAGGCTACTAATATTTTTATAAATTTGTATTAAGAGGGTACCTCATGTTCCCAAAATGAGGAAACACCATAATTTTATGATTCAGGAATACCTCTTTTGATTCCCTTATGCTTGTCCTACAAGTTATTTTTGCAGGTTTTGCACTTAGAGAAGACCTGGATGCATGTGTCTAGTTTTTATGTGTGTTTTTATGTTGAATTTTTATGATGAATATTCTTGGATGTTTTTGGCATGTTTGGATGAGTTTTTGTCTTATTTTCATGAGTTTAGGAGTTTCTAGGATCTATGGAAACATGTTGGAAGGCATTCAGAGGATCCCGACATCGAAACAAGCATTTTTTATTTTTGGAACCTTTAGGATATACATCTCTCCAAAAAGATAGATGTCTTTCCATAGATTTCTCCCATAAAGTGAAGACATATCTAGTCCATAAAATACATCTACAAAAAATAGTAGACATCTCTCCCAAGAACATGGCTTTCACAGAAGTTATCTCTCCAGAAAGATAGATGTCTTCCCAGAGACGTCTTCCCTAAAGTGTAGAAATATCTACTCCAAAGAAGACATCTACCAAAAATAGTAGACATCTCTCCTGAGAATAGATTCCTCACAAGATACATCTACATGAAACAAGAGATGTCTATGCCGACAAAGAAGAAAAGCTCTAGCATGGCATATTGATTGAAAAACATTGAAAAGACTCTAGATTTGTATGGGAAACATCTAGGGAGGCAAATAGAAAGCTTCCTAGGGATTTGGAACTTTATAATTATGTATGCCTTCATCCATGAGTAAGGAGGAGAGCTTGTATGAAGAAGAACTAGGAAAGAGAGATTCAGTGAGCACATTCTATGAGTGCAATAGGTAATTGTATCTCCAAGATCATCTTGTGATGTATTGATCTATGTGTTCTATTCTCTTGTATCTTACTTGAGAGTTGAGATCTCAATCCTAGGTTGTGCGAGAGATTTTTCTTGGTTGTGTATTGCATTGAGAACAACCATTATGTGACTGTGGAGCCTCATGCTCTGCAATATCATTTGAGTATGATAGGTTTTTGAATGCTTATGAATTGTGTAAACCCTGTTATAATCTTTGAAAAATTTAATTGAAGATAACTAGGTTTTTTGTTTTCTATCAAATAATTTTTTCTTTTGATAATATCTAGATTTAGTGCATTTAAGATTATTTAATTATGGAGTGAACTTGCTCCAATGTTATTAGTATAGGAGCCTAGTTTTATTGTTGCTTAGATTTTGATTTAGGATTTTGTCAATTTCAAATGACACCCAAGAAGAAATAGGTGCAAGCTCTAAATCATGACATGGAGAGCATGAATCCAACCTTCCAAATGATGGTTGCTCAATTGGATGAAATCAACATGACGATGGACAAATAAGTTAGTCCTAGCCATATTCCAACACTTGGAGGTGAAGAGCATGTATGTTTAGATGAAGAAGTTTCACAGCTAGGTGGAGATGGAATAGATGAAGAGAAAGGTTAATCTAGCTATGGGAGTTGATGAGCAGCATGGGACCTCTAGGCCCAACCATACAAATATGAGCATTCACACATGATTTAATTGAACTCCAAGGATTAGGTGCTTATGCACCTATGCAGAACAACGATGAGTTATGCAATCGTTGTCTTCCTAAGCT
Source organism: Gnetum montanum (assembly GCA_015680685.1). NCBI lineage: Eukaryota > Viridiplantae > Streptophyta > Gnetopsida > Gnetales > Gnetaceae > Gnetum > Gnetum montanum. Next base: position 162,861 of record MNCI01011011.1, read on the forward strand.
TACTTGTAAGGCATAATTGTATGGTTAAGTAAACTTGAGGTATATGATTTTTTTATGTTTTTTATATTTTCTATCTTGGTCTCCTAAGTGTATGAAATGAAAATATTTAGTTAACTAATGGGTTTTTGTAACTCTAATGTTGATCGAATCCTAACACCAATATCTGTTCCCACTCTCCAGACACATTCTGAACTAGTGTAACACTACTAGGATTACCAAATGCTAATCGTTATAGGGTTACCAAGTGTTTCATGTGTAGTGACCAAAAAAGTAGGTGGCTGGAAGACTGAGAGGTTACCAGGCATACAGCCTAACCCTGAATTCGTGTGAGGGCCATGCTGGATGTAAATGGATGCAGGGTGCCATGAACAGTTTGGTCGATCAAACAGGGACTTAACTAGTGTACAATAACCTTTCGTAAACGTTGGTTTTAAAGATGTTATATGAATGTTGAATGATAAGTGACAAACATGAATTGACTAAGAATAATGCAAAACATGAAAATAACAAAACAAAATGAAGTAGGTTTGGGTGAGAAAGTGCACCGCCCCAAGATTGGGGGATTTGATCTTTGCTTGAAGGAAGGAGATGTACAATAGATGGGCAGTGGGGACAAGCACAGCTTGCAACGAAGCAGTATGGCCACATCTCCTTGAACTGCTATCAACAACTTGCTAACAAGGTCCTTCTACTTGCTAGTCTTCTTGCCAAGACTAGTTACCAAGATGCCAAAATGCCAAAATGCCAAACACGCTCAAAAGCCAAACATGCTAAAAAATGCCAGAAGCCAAGTGTGAGAAAGATGAATTTCAAAGTCAACTATGTAAAATCCAACCATCCAAAATCCAACCCTTTGAACATTGTTTGCCAAGGTATTTATAGGGCCAGGAGCAAGAGAAAAACATGGTTTGGATGCCATGTGTCTTGGGCCCCACAAAGTGCAAATGCGCTGCTGTGCAGTGTTGGATGTGAAACGTGCCACGCTATGACCATACTGTTCATGTTGCATGTGTTGAAGTCCAATGAGCTACTACATTTGTTGCAAAGAAAACTACCAATAGTGAATGTGAAGTGGAGCCTGTGTTCTAGGACTACATCTTCCCTACTCTTGCGAGCAGGGTCAAGCGTAGGGACAACTTTGGGGATAGTTAGAAGGTGTAAAAAATGAAAAACTTATTGATTTCACCTAAGTAACTACTGCTAACAAGTTCTATAGCTAACTGAATATGTCTTGAGGCTCCTACGCAAGTGTTATGCTAGTTATGTTGTCCAGTGTATTGGCATAGTGTAAATACCTGCACGTTATGCGGTACTATGCTGCATAGCGTAGCCACCAATCTTAGACGAAATCTTGTCTATAAGTTGAAAATACTTGTCTTTCATGTTGGAAGGTCTTGGGACCTGCTGAGTTCATCCTTGGGATAGCTTGGTGTTTTTTCTTCTTGCTATGCTATGTAGCGTAACACAGTGTAGCAGCCAATATGACATGCATCCTCATCTTTTTTTGCAACACTTTGTCAAGAAACTTTACTTGGAGCTTGAGGGCGAAGCAGGATAGTCAATCTTGGAGGCCAAAGTGTGGCCAAGTGCAATCTTCTTACTAAAACCACTTAGCAGAGGACCTTCGTGTGTTCTATCCTTGCTACGCTATGCTACACTATGTGGCATAGCATAGTGTAACACCTAGCTTGGCTTGGATTCTGACTTAATCTTACAAATGTTTTGTTGTGGGATGTCAGTCATGTATTGGCGTGTCAGCAAAGCAAACTTGTTTTACGATTGGAGCATGGGAAAATGTGCCTACTCCATCAGAGCCATCTAAGTGGGAGTAGCACTCAAGTGAAGATGATCTCTAACAAAATCTACCATATTTTTTCTATGTCATGTTGCTCATGCATCAAGGATGAAGTGGGGTAGATATCCTGAAGGACTAAATTTTTGTCAATCTACATCTTTTGGGTGCAATTAGTCTCCCTAAGGCCTGCTACGCTGTGCAGCGTAGCGTAGCGTAGTAGGTTCTTGCAGTTAGAAAACTTGTTGAACTATTTTGTTCATCTTGAACACTTTCGGTAGCTCCTAGCCTAGTCCCTAGGTAGATCGTCAGCTAGGCCAAGTGTCCAACTGGGCAAAGCTAGAGGGTGTAGCAAGCCTGTTGCCCGAAAGATAGAAAATTTGCTGAACTGTATGGTCTACCCCCAGTGCCTCTTTCAGGTAAACTAGCCTTGTGACTAGATGCCACATTGACTGTGCCATAGAGGGTGTTGTCTGCATGGTCCAATGTGACACCATGCTTGTGGGGACCCTTGCCCAAATTTTGAGACTACTGAATCATGAGAATCCTAAAATTTATGGTGTTTTACCATGTATGCTCGAAATGGTGGTGCTGAGTGTGCTAATTCATTGATAATTAATAATTCGATAGAAATAACATTAATTAACTAATGAGAGAATTAAATAATATTAAATAACATTAAATGAAATAGTTAAGCTATTGTGAATGCTGCAAGGTTTATTACAAAGTTTGTCTTTATTTTTGAACACAAGGTGTGCTTAGGTACACAATGCTAGAATAAAGATTCATTCACTCTATGACTTCTATTGCGAGTACTTAGAAATAATTCTAACTCTGGAAGAGAAAAACTGCAAGAGTTCAGCTAAAGGACTGAAAAAAATACTATGCCAGACCAAGTGCCTTGTCTCTTATTTATAGACAATGAGATAGGCTCTGACATCGCGTGTCCAATGTTGGGGATCCGATGTTGCTTGGTCGATTCGATATCGCGTATTCGATATTGGGGGTCTGATATCAAGTAACTTATTTGGCAACTCATCATACCCCCACGATGGAATGAAAACTCATCCTCGAGTTCCTTACAAAATATTGGGAAGGTATGAGATTATTGACTGAATGACAACTGACAGTGACATGGAATGACAGACTCAAAGTGCTTGGTGAACAGATCGACAAACATATTATAGCATTGGTGTCCATAACCATTGTGGTGAAAACTATACATAGATGACATCTAGACCCTCATTTGATAGCTTGAAGAGAGAGAGAGAAAAGAAAATGAGGTGTTGCTGTCGATGTCAAAAATATGCACATCATTATTTGTCCATGGCTACATGACTAAGCTTGTTCCTTGCGTAAATGCTCTTACTCCAACCCATCCTGAGTGCTCCCTTCTATCCTAGTCCATTTTTCATGTGATCGCCATCTACACACACAACACAATCACGAATTAGCAAGGATAGATAAGATATAATGCAGCTGATACCTTGCCTCACACATTGGCTAGGTTGTGGGTATGGCAGATACTGGGTTAGAGGTTTGTAACTAATAACTACCCAAGGTGTAGGGGTGAGATAAGTAATGGAATGGAAAAATTTGCGATAGGCCCCCACAACTAAGAGCGAACCTCTAGTAGCAATAGGATGGAAAACACAAGAAAAAGAAAGATAAGAGAAATAACAATAGTGAAGCCAATAAAATGCATAAAAGGGAAGAGAAAAATAAAAACAGATGTTATGGATGGGGTGAAACAAGAAATAGTTGATTGTGAGATATGTTTAAGGGAAAGAACTTAACAATTGCACCAAAAAGGAATGCTAGTGGGTCCTCCCCAAAGCAAGCTCATGCCGTGTATGCCCTAAAAAACACACAAACCAAAGAGTCTGTAGGCTCTAGGAATGACATACGGAAATAATAGTTAAGAATTCTCTCATAAGAATTTACCAAAGAATAACAATGCATTGACCAAGATATAAACTAATCATAAAATTGGCAATGAGGTAGAATACGGGAAGCAAGATGGAAAGAGAAGAGAGAATGGAATGGAATCCCAAAATCAAGGTTGTGTAAAGTCCCTTGTGTATTATGTGGTTAAGATAACTTAATAAAATTTAGTCCAAATCTAGATTAAAACTAGCCACATCCAGTAACCTCACATCAACACACTTGGCCAACCCATCCTCCTGAAGTAACAAGAATGCTTCCACAGAGTAACCACCATCCCAAAAAGAGAAAAATAGAGAACTAAGAAATGAGAAAGGGCCTTAGTTAGAGGGAACCTTCAGGCATGGGTAGCATATATTTCTAGTGCCATAACCAGTTCTTGTAGCCCATGTTCCTTTATTATGTCTAAGGAGTGTGCTTTGAATTCTTACCAGGTTTTTTTTTTGTTTTTTGTTGTTTTGTTTTTTGGTTTTTGGGTGGGGACCACACCATGCAAAGACTTATTTGACCGAGTTAACTTCCTGGTGGTGTTTGACGGTGGAATGGTGGAAAACCTATGAA
>MNCI01011011.1:167430-188939 GCA_015680685.1 Gnetum montanum
ATAATTAGCATTAGTGGCCATCTCCCTCATGACTGAGTTGGAAGGAGAAGATCCAAAATAATGAGCAAGGTTGTCCATCAATAGAGGTAGTGTTAGTACTGGTCATTTTGGGCTCATGGAAAGGTTTGATTTGCTAGATGTTGACCAATAATTTCTTATCTGGGCTTCCAAGTTTATAAATCATCATGACCCCTAAAGGAAAAGTTTCATGAATGATATAAGGTCCTTCCCACAACATTTGAAATTTAGTTTGTTGTGGCACATATGCGGGATTCCAAGAAAGAACCCTATCTCCTGGTTGGTATTTGACTTTTCTAATTCTTAGGTCATGACGTTATTTGTTGAAGGCCTTGTGTAGTTCATTGGATGACATTGCAGCTAATTGGTTTTTATCTAGCAAGTTAAGATTCATTAAATATTTTTTCTATGCTAAACTGAATTCAAGGTTAAGGTCACATGTTGTAGATAGTGTATGGAGCTCAGCTTGGATAAGAAGTGTTGGAAGTTTACCATACACTAACTCATATGGAGAATAGCCTATAGGGAGTTTCCATGTGGAGCGGTAGGCCCAAAGAGCATCGTTCAATTTGGTGCTCCAATCTTGCCTATATTTGCCAATGGTTCATGTCAAAAATTTTGTGATTTTTCTATTGGTAACTTCAGCTTGACCATTCGCTCGAGGATGATATGGTGTAGTAAGTTTATGCTCAACTCCTAAGTGTTGCATAAACTCATGAAACGTTGCACCTGTAAAATGTGTACCATTATCAAAAATAACTGCACAAGGCACCCCAAACCTATTTATGATTTGTTGTTGAACAAATTGTTCAGCGGTAGATGATGTATAGTTAGTCTACCCATTTTGTAAAATAATCAATAGCAACAAAAATGTATGCTTTTCTATTAGACATTGCTGTAATAGGCCCCATAAAATCAATACCCCATATGTCGAAGGCTTCTAAGGGTTGAATCCATTGTTGTGGACCTTGCATTCTAACAGTCATTCCCCCATCACATTGGCAATGCTTAGAAGATTGGATAAAATGATGGGCATCCCAAAATAATATAGGCCAATAATATCTTGTAAGCAAGATTTTAATGGTTGTTCATCTCCCAGCATAATGAACCCCACAAGGGCCATCATGAGCATCTTGGAGAACTCATAATTGATCTGCATCAGGAACACACCATCAGACCAAGCCATTGGAACAAACCTTGTAAAGGTATCCATTGATTTCCATGAAATTTTTAACTCGGTGGAAAAACTATTATTTCTTTCTAACGACTAGCCCTTGTGGTGTTTCTTATGTGAGAAGATAAGTAAGAATGCTACTATACAAATTTGTATCTATAGATGATTAATTGTTTATTACACCTGCAAAGAGGAGTTCATCAAGGAAGAAATTAGAAATTGGGTATTTGTCCTCTTTTTTTTTCCATCGCAACTAAGATAAATGATCAGCAACAACATTCTCGGTGCCTTTACAATCTACTATCAGGAGATCAAACTCTTGCAAGATCACAAGCCATTGTATGATGTGAGGGCTCACCATTAATTTATTCATAAGGAATCAAATTGCACTATGATCTATGTGTACAAATACCTTAATGTCTAATACATAGTGCCTATATTTCTCTAGTGCAAACACCACAACCATTAACTCTTTTTTTGTTGTGGTATAGTTGAGTTGTGCACCGACAATGCTTTGACTTGCACAATGAATGTAATAGGGACGTTTTTGGTCATCTAACTGAGTAAGTACATATCCTAAAGCAAAACTAGACACATCAATCATTATATGGAATGGTTTGGACCAGTCAAGAGCTTATAGAATGGGTGTTTCTATGAGCTTCTACTTCAAGGTTTGGAAACCTAACTCACATTCCTTGGTCCATTCAAAGGGTACATCCTTTTCATTAATTCTACCAATGATTTTGCAATCTTTGAAAAGTTCTCAATGAAACATCTATAATAGCTAGTATGTCCAAGGAATAATCAGACATCTTTTATAGTTTCAGGTTGATGAGTGATTACTTGGATGATTTTAATTTTCTTAGGATCTACCTCTATCCCTGTTTGTAAAATTTTATGCCCTAATACAATGCCATTTTGGACCATTAAGTGGCTTTTCTGCCAATTGAGCCTTAGGTTGGTTTCAACACATCACTTCAGCACTTGCTCTAATTGGTCCAATGCTTGTTTAAAGTCTACTCTATAGGTGGAGAAATCATCCATAAAAACCTCCATACCATTCCCTATTTGCTACTGAAATATACCGAGAACCAAATGTTGAAATGTTGCTAGAGCATTACACAAGCCAAATGGCATCTACTTATATGAAAATGTCCCCCAAGGACTTGTCAATGTAGTTTTCGCTTGGTCTTCTAGTGCTATTTGGATTTGATTGTACCCACTGTAACAATGCCCTGCAATGGTATCTAAGACTTGGTCAATGAATGACAATGGGAAATGATCTTTAAATGTTGCCATGTTTAATAGCCTAAAGTCTATACACACCCTCCATTTACCACCTTTTTTAGGCGCAATGACTAATGGACTAACCCATTCACTATCAGCAATGGGGTAGATGAACTTGGCCTTCAGAAGTTGTTCAATTTCTTCCTTAACTACTTGCTTAATATTTGGGTTTAGTCTTCTTTGCGGTTTTCATTGAGGCTTCATAGAGGGGTCAATGTAAATTCTATGTTGACATATCCTAGAATCTATTTCAGTTAATTTGTGATATGACCAAGTAAAGGTTTTTAACCATTTGTTTACTATCTTCAACTGTCCTTCTTTTTGTTGAGGAGTGAGCTTAACATTAATGATTATCAATTTTCCATTCTTGAGAAATGCATACTTCATATCAGTGGGCAACAGTTTTAATTCAAGGGGCTCTTTCTTAAACTCATCAGGGATTTCCAACTTTCCCCAGTTTATATCTTCAGTGGTAGTACTTCAAAGTTGGTGATGGACTTGCTTTAATGCATTTATGCTATCGATGTAGGCATAAGTCAAGCTCTTAGTTGGTTTCATGCATAAAATTGAATTGTTCTCTAGGTCAACTATCAGCCATTGGGTGTCTTCCTATCTTGTGGCTATTGCATATAGGCATCTTTGTATGTCAGATACTTGTGCACATTGGTTGCATGCAGGCAATGTTGAGCATTGTACAAACCAAGACTTCTACACGCAGTTGCACCCTGTGTCACTGTATGCAATGCATGGAACTTTCTTCTTCTCAATCTTTCCAAATGAATTTTCTTTTAATATCTCCAGGGAAAGATAATGTATTCCTTGGTGCACATCAATCATACTTAGCCATGCTCTTCCTATTATGATTGGGAAGTTCCCCTTGGAGTTGTTAACTTAGATCACTAGGAAATCAATAGGATACGACCACCCATAAATAATGGTGACAATGTCCTCCATTAGTCCCAATGGAATAGTGATGGACTGGTTAGCCAAGTCTAAACAAATATTACTCTTATTTAGCGGAGGTAGGTTCCAGGCTTTATAGATTTCTTGGGAGATCAAATTAACACCAGAACCTGAATCCAAAAGAGCCTTACAAGGCTTGTTTCTAGCAATAAGGGTACTATTGATGTGGTAGTGGCATTCCCCATGAATATGGGTGTTTCCACTATTGATACTATTCATTCGATTGTGATGGAGCTCCACTCAGATAATATGTCAAGGGTTGGTGGAACTGCCTTGGGTTACCTTTAGAATAAGGTAACCTTCTGGGTGTTTGATGTCTGTTTAATTGTGGGTTTAGTTCACACACCCCATACTCCTGCAGATGTGACACTACTAGGCAACATCCCTTAGGATGGTCATATTGGCAAATCTCACATCCACCATCATTGTCTGTGTCCAAATCCACAACCTCTTCAATGACAGCAATGTTGCCCTTACCCTTGTTATGTTCCTATTCAACTTCTTTCTTTTTCCTTCTCTCTTGATCACTACTTTATCCTTTAAACTCCTCTAATATTTTTAGGACAAATTAAAATTTTTCATCTAGGGATTTCCACATTTGATCCACCTTTGTCGATACTTCTGATGCAAATTTTTGAATGGGCAAAGTCTTTCTATTCATCATCTCTTCAAGTGGTGAATCTTCTTCATCTTTGCAAAATCTAACTTCCTTCTTTTGGAGGGAAGGATCTTTGTTATATTCCTCCACACTTTCTCTTTTTCTCAACTCATCTTCCTTCTTGGCAACTCACTCCAACAATATTTGTATTTGATGGGCTTTGAGCTTGAATAGCCTTCCTTGGGCATAAGTCCCAAGGGTTCTTCATGTTTCGTTCCTAAGCCCATCTACGAGATGGCATAGTTGTTCCTTTTGTGAGTAACCATGGCTAGGGCAATGATGTAATAATGAATAATATCAACCAATGGTAGCATCCAAGGGTTCATGTTCTCCTTGTTTCCATCCTTGGATTTGCTTATGCAGGTTGGACACTTGGGAGTACGTTTAATACTTATTGTTGAATAACTCCAACATGGTACTCTATCAATGAATGGATTTTAGTTCTAAGGATCGGTACCAGCTTTCTTCTTCTTTGATCAATGTCCATGGAAATAACTTTATCTTTTGCCACTAATTTTCTATATTCTACAAGGCACATGTGTTGTGGAATGCTTGTAAATGGTTTTGAGGATCAACATTATATCCCCCTTTAAATCGTGGGATGTTATTCATGTCTAGTCTTTTGATCCTACTATCTTTCTAGTACCTTGTTGGAATCCTAATAGCCTCTGCTATATTTAACATACTTTGGGTGATGAGTAGGGGTTCATCATGGTCATGCTGCCTATGGAGTCTATGATGCCTATGTTGTTCCCTACTCTCCCTTCTTTCATGATGTGTCTCTCTAGAATGCCCTCATCCCCTTTCTCTACTATTTTTTTGGTGATTTCTATTTCGCCTACCATTTTCCTCATGGTCTCATCCTCTGCGACTGTGTTCAGATCCCGAAGGAGAGGAGGAAGAAGATAATAAAGGTAAAGAGGAAGGAGAACTCACACCATGTTGGTGCTTACCACCTTCTCTTCGGTGGTCACAACCTCGGTCGTGGTTATGATCATAATGTCCATCATTATCATGCGTTCATGTTCCTTTTTTAGACCCTTTATGTCCATTGGTACTAGAACCTGGGTTATGAATAGTTGAGTGAAGATTCTGATACCCATCTCCTTAACCGAAGTCAGAGAGAGGAACATCATTTTATAGAAAACCTCCTGAGACAAGTTCATCACCATCATTTTTACTTAGGACATACAAGACATACTGAGAGCACTTCCCCTTCACATATTCATAATGTCTTTTTTATTGTAGATCCCTCTAGCATTGTGCCTCCATGGGTTAATAATCTCTTGAATCTTGTTCATGCACAATGTACTCTGATTGTAAGTGCTGCATACCAATTCGTCTGAGAGCACGAAGAAGCATGCCTGGGATTGAGTGATCGGGAGGTAATACTATGTTACCTTCTAAATCACGCCATCATAGCTATTCATCCTGGTGGAGGATAAAGGTAAAGTCTGGTACATACTCATCAAGATGAGCACATACCATGTGAAATTATTAGGGAACTAGTGGATCATCTTATGCACCCCACCTCTAATTGTTCATGGTATCAAACCTAGTTGGTGAAGCACTCTCATAAGAAGAAGGAGACATGATTGATTACTCAGTGCACGGTACTCTTTCTTGGTGATTGTAGGATAGTTAACCTTAAGGATTCGTTCCAACGATGGAAGGATTTCCTAAGTTCTAATAAGCGCACAAACAACAAAATCCCCGACAATGGTACCAATGATGAGCGACAAGGTACCCCTATGCCCAACCATATGAATACGAGCATTCACACATGATTTGGTTGAACTATAAGGATTAAATTCTTATGCACCTACATAGAACAAGGATGAGTTATGCAATTGTTGTCTTCCCAAGCTTACTTGTAAGGCACAATTATATGGTTAAGTAAACTTGAGGTATATGATTTTTTTATGTTTTTTATATTTTCTATCTTGGTCTCCTAAGTGTGTACAATGAGAAGATTTAGTTAACTAATGGATTTTTGTAACTCTAATGTTGATCAAATCCTAACACTAGCATCCGTTCCCACTCTCTGGACACATCCTAAACCAGTGTAACACTACTGGGATTACCAAACACTAGTTGTTACTGGGTTACCAAGTGTTCCATATATGCTTGAAGTGGTCATGCTAAGTGTGCTAATTCGTTGATAATTAATAATTCTATAGAAATAACATTAATTAACTAATGAGCATTAAATAATAGTAAATAACATTAAATGTAATAGTTAAGCTATTCTAAATGTTGCAAGTTTTATCACAAAGTTTGTCTTTATTTCCAAACACAAGGTGTGCTCAGGTACACAATGCTCGAATAAAGATCCATTCACTCTATGACTTCTACTGTAGGCACTCAGAAATAATTCTAACTTTGGAAGAGAAAAACTACAAGAGTTCGGCTAAAGGACTGAAAAAAATACTATGCCAGACCAAGCACCCCTGTCTCTTATTTATAGACAACAAGATAGGCTCCAACATCGTGTGTCCAATGTCAAGGATCCAATGTCGCTTGGCCGATCCAATATTGCGTATCTGATATCGGGGATTTGATATATGGTCGCTTATTTGGCAACTCATCAAGAGTGTAGGAAACCATCAGCTAAGGATTCCAATGGAAGGGAATCTTATTCCTCAAATAATAACTCAAAGGGCTCTAATGGTGGTCAATACTTCTTCAAGAAATCTTGAGAATGAAGAAGAGGCAAGGCTTGCTATATAATTTAGAAATGGTTCAAGACTTCCATATGTAGAGTTGAAGACTTTTAATGATGTAGATGGAGCCAATCCTTTTGCAAGTTCATTGAAGACACTTGAGAAGCATTTTTTGTTGGAAGAGGTACCAAATANAAAGACACTTGAGAAGCATTTTTTGTTGGAAGAGGTACCAAATAACTTGAGGGTACCTATTACTAAATCCAAATTAGAATGTATGGCTTCTACATGGTGGGAAAAGGAGTCCTAGGGCTATAAAAGATGAAATGGTCAACCTATTAGAGATTAGTTTCTAATGAGATACAAGTTAAAAAGGAAATTTGAATAGTCTTGTCAAAGACAAGAAACCAATATGAAGTTTAAATTGCTAAGGCAAGGTGACAAGGATGTTAAATAATTTTACATCAAATTTTGTAATATATTCCATCAAGTCAAGATAAACTAGGAGGAGTATGAGCAAGCTTCAATCTTTTTAGGAGTCAAAATGTTGAAATAGCAAGAGTTATTATTTTATGAGCCACAAACACTTGATGAGGCTTATGATTTGGCAATGAAAGCTAAGAAGAAATTAAGTGGATTCAAAAACAAGAGAAAACAAAATTCTAAGGATAAGGAAAAAGGATCTAAATCTGATGAGGAATCCAAATCTGAATCAAAAGATAAGGAGGGTAGCCAAGATAAGAAGACTAAAAAGGGTGATGGGAAAGGTAGAGCTAGAAAGGACCTAAGCAAGGGAGGCAAGGGTCAAGGTAGCAACTCATTAAAATTTTAGTGCTTCAAGTGTGAAGAACAAGGACATAAGTAATGGAAATGTCTTCTCCATAAGGTAGCCAAGGGGAAAGATGTGCAAATCATAGAGGTGGAGGAGACATCAAGACAAGCTCTTCATAGAGGTAATCCTAATGCTCCAAAAATTGAGAGCTTTCAAAACACCAAATTGAAGACATCTTTCAAAACACCAAATGGATTATTTGAGTGGTTGTTGATACCATTTGGGCTCATGAATGCACCTACTACAATCATGAGGTTGATGTATGATGTACTAAAGGACTTGATTGGTAAGTGTTGTATTTTCTTTTTCTATGATATTTTTGTGTATAGCTCTAATGAGGAAGAGCACATGCATCACTTGAGGATGGTATGCCTTAAGTTGGAGGAGGCACAATTGGTGATCAACATGGAGAAAATTCATTTGTTCAAGAGGAAAATCACATATTTGGGGCATGTGGTTTCTAAAAATCAAATTTGGATGAAAGCTACCAAGTTGAAGGCTATAAGGGATTGTCTAGCTCCTAAGAATGTTGGGGAGGTAAGATCATTCCTTGTTTAGCAAGTTTTTATAGACAGTTCATAAAACATTTTAGTGGTATTTTGTAGCCTATTTTTACCTTGTTGAAGAAAAATAAGGAATTTATGTGGGATAATGAAACCTAAGGGAGCTTTAACTTGTTGAAAGAAAATATTACCAATGAACTAGTGCTTACGATTCCAAATTTTCAAAATATTTTTCATGTGGAAGTGAATGTAAGTGGCCTTGCCATTGGACAAGTACTTTCACAAGAAGATAGGCCTATTGCTTTCTTTTGTAGAAATTTGAATGATTCAAGGAAAAAATATAGCATATATGAGAGAGATTTGTACACTATTCTTCAAGCAATCAAGCATCGGAGGCATTACTTGTTGCCCAAAGAATTCACTTGATGATGGACCACAAAGCACTTCAATTTCTAAACTCACAAAAGAAGTTGAGTGCAAAGAGCATGAAGTGGGTTGCACAATTACAAGAGTTCAATTTTGTATTGAAGCCAGAAAGTGGAAAAGCCAATGTGGTAGCTAATGCATTATCTAGGGTGAATGTGGTAATTTTTAGTATACCTCATGTGGAAGGTATGGGTGATTTTGCTTCTTTATATGAGCATGATGTTGATTTTGGGTAGGTTTGGAAAAGCCTCAAAGGGCTGTTAATGAATAGGATAGACCAATGAAGGGACTATCATATTCAAGATAAACTATTATTTAAGAATGGAATGGTATTTTTTTCTAATTCTGATTACACAAAAATATTTTGATTGAAAAGCATTGTAGTGGTAGGGCAGGTCACATGGGTAGGGATAAAAAATAAAACTTGTGGGTAGGCACTATTTTTGGCCTAGTATGGCAACAGAAGTCTCAAAATTTGTGAAGGAGTGCTTGACATGTTAGAAGTTCAAGGGAGGTAAAGGTATGGATGGATACTATATGTCATTGCCAATTCCCAAAGGTCCATTGAAAAGTGTGTCAATGGACTATGTGAATGGCATTCTAAGGACCAAGATAGGGAACGATGCAATTTTTGTTATGGTGAACAAGTTCTCCAAGATGGCACATTTTATTCCATGCAAGAAGTTGAGTGATGTCTCTCATGTTGCAAATTTATTTTTTTAGCATGTTGTGAAGTTGCATGGTATTCCTTTGAATATTGTTAGTGACAGAAACTCCAAGTTCACAAGTCATTTTTTAAGGTGCCTTTGAAAGATTTTAGGAACAAAGTTAAATTTTTCTAGTGCATATCATCCATAATTTTATGGCCAAACAAATGGGGTGAATAAATCCTTGCTAAACATATTGATATTTTTATGTGATGGATAGCCAAATAGGTGGAAAAAATTATTGTGCCATGCTAAATTTTCATATAACAACACTTTTCATGTTGTAATTGGAAAAAGACCATTTGAGGTGAATTATGGGTTTTGTCCAAAGATGTTGAATACTTTGAAGAGATTTGATGGTGAAGCTCAACTTAGTGCTAATTTTATGCAAGAGATGAGCGATCTTCATGCACAAGTAAAATCAAATCTTGAGCAAAAGGCTAAAGAGAGAGTCCTCAAGAGGAATGAGGGCAAGTAGGCACCTAATTTTTTTGTTGGTGAATTTGTTTGAATTCACTTGAAGAAGAAGAAATTGAGAACTTCTCCAAATTAAAAGCTAAGAATATGAGGCCTTTCACAATCAAGGCTAAGATTAATGATAATGCTTTTGAAATTGATTTACCAGACAATGTTGGTATGTCTTTTGTGTTTAATGTTTCAGATCTTGTGCACTATCATGGATCATCTAATAAGGATACCATACAAGGAAGCATCAATGAGTTGAAGGGGGCTATTAGTTAGTCCAAGCCTTCAATGGAGAAGAAGGTAATTGTACTCAAGCAGAGGAAAGCTTCTAGTACTCAAGGAGTCAATAGGCATGACTTTTTGATCCATTGGAAGGATCAATCCATTGATGATGCTATATAGATCCATGAGACCAAACTTGTTAACTTGGGGATCACTTCTACCCCTACTCCCTTGTTCACATGAGTTTACATTTTGAAGGCTGGAAGAGCTAGTGTAAGAACACCTCTTCCAATTCCCTTATGCTTGTCCTACAAGTTGTTTTCATAGGTTTTGTGCTTGGAGAAGACATGGATGTGTGTGTCAAATATTTTTGTGTGTTTTTTATGTTGAATTTTTATGACGAAGGTTCTTGGATGTTTTGGCATGTTTTGAGGTGTTTTTGGCTTATTTTGATGAGTTTAGGAGGTTCCAGGATCTATGGAGACTTGTTGGGAGGCATCTAGAGGCTACCAACATCAAAACAAGAATTTTCCAAAAAGAATGTATGCTGAAGTAAAAACATCTCAAGTTCATAAAAGATGTCTACCAAAAATAGTAGATGTCTCTCCCAAGAGTAGGGCTTTCACAAAAGACATATCTCCAGAAAGATAGACGTCTTTCCCAAAGTACAAACATCTACAATCTAGAGAAGACATTTTCCAAAAATAGCAAACGTCTCTCCTAATAACAAAGCCCTCATAAGAAATGTCTACATGAAACAAGAGACATCTATGCTGGTGAAGAAGAAAAGCGCTAACATGGTGTATCGATTGAAAAACATCCAAAGATTCCAGATCCATTTGGAAAACATCTAGGGAGGAAAATGAAAATCTTGCAAGGGTTTTAAATCTTTATAATTATGTATGCCTTCACCCATAAATAAAGATGAGAACTTGTATGCAAGAAGAATTGGACAAGAAATATTGGATGAGCACATTGGGCGAGTGAAATAAGTGATTGCAACTCCAACATCAACTTGTCATGTGTTGATTTATGTGTTCTATTCTTTTGTATCTTATGATTTGAGATCTTAGTCCTAGGTTATGGAAGAGATTTCTCTTGGTTGTATCATGCATTAAGAATAACGATTGTCTGATTGTAGAGTTTCATGATCTACAATATCATTTGAGTGTGATAGGTTTTTGGATGCTTGTGGATTGTGTGGACCTTGTTGTAATCTTTAAATAATTTAATTGAAGATAGCTAGTTTTCCTATTTTCTAGCAAACAATTATATCTTTTCATAATATCTAGATTTAGTGCATTAAATGTTGAAGAGCATCAAAGTGTTACATTGATGAGCCCCTATTGATGTAAGCTCATCGATGGGGCCCTGTTTACATGGTGTTGTCTTATTGATGAGGCTACGTCGATGTAGCATTTACTACATTGATGGGGCCTCATTGATATAGACCTAGAGCAAAAACTATAAATACGAGCTCCTAGTTTTTTTTATGAGCATGAGATTCATAGTAGTAGTAAAGCTCTTGTAGTTTGTCTATTTGAAAGTTAGAATATTTTTCTTGAGTGCCTACAATATGAGTCATTGAATGTACGGATCTTTATTCAAACACTGTTATACCTGAACCACACTAGTGTGTATGGAAATAAATAAGAGCTTCTTGATAAACATTTCAACATTCTAAATAACTCAAATGTTTTATTTATGCATTCATTGTTTTTATTAACTATTCACTCAATTAAGCTAAATTAGACTTTGATCAATTAAGCTAAATAGATTAAGTACATAAGTATGACCACTTCGAGCATAAACACATATTCACTTGGTAATCCCAATAACATTATTGCTTGGTGTATCCAGTAGCATAGCGCTTGGTAACCTAGTAGTGGATACGTGGGTTCAAGATGTGTATGGAAAGTGGGACGAGATGATTATGTTAAAACTAGCTAGAGACCAGTTAGTTAGTTAAATTAAATTAGTCATTAAATTAATTCATCTCTCTCTTTAAGCATCAAAACCATAAAACATAAAATGATAAAAATCACATACCTCAATTACACTTAATCATACCTTTGTACTTCACAAGTGTAATTGGGAAGAAAATGAATGACCTTAGGGCAAGATTCACTTCTTAGAAGACTAGTGCACTAGATACTAGAGAGTCCATAGAATTTGACTAAATCACACGTGAATGCTTTGTGATTCATATGTTTTGACGTAGGGGTACCCTTCACCACTCATCATTGGTACCATTGTTGAGGACTCTATTTATTAAAATGTGTGTTATATAGGTTTAGTGATATTATTAATATCATTGGATGAACCCTAAGGTCGATATTATTTCCAAATAATATAACTACAAAAGTGTACTGATATTTTATTATTTACAAAATGTCTTCTTCTCATAGGAAAAATGATATGAAACCACTAGTTTTACAAGAGTGAAAAGTCATATATACTCATCTAGATGAGTTTATGCCTAATTTCATCTTCATCCTACATTAGGATGAGCAACTGTGATTGCATGATATGGAAGGAAACATTGTATTTCATCCCAATCGATTTGTGCCTAGGATGCTACTTCAAACTCTTAAGAAGTTAGGCATCTCAGATCTTCAAGAGAAATACGTTGTGAATGGTTATGACACTCAAGACTACCGTCCCACTGACACACAACATAGGCAATATTGACATTAGGAGACACATCATGAGGATGCTAAGGGAAAACAATTCACTAATCCCTTATTCCTACTGAACCAAGCTAACAACATGGGTCTTGCCTTTGAAGACTCTCAACATGAAGATTCTCTACCCTTTGTTACTAGTGATGATGATATAATCTTGAATCTACAATCAAGAATTCACCATTTAGGTTCAAGAAAATATGGTAGTCAAAGCAAGGGATCAGACAAACATCGAAATGATAGGAAATCTGATGAATGTGGCCATGATAGCCAAGAGGGAATTGGTAGATTTCATGGTGGAGGTAGTTCTCCTTCATCTTCCCCCTCTTCATCTACATTTTCTTCTTCTTCCTCTTCTAATTCTAAAACATACCACAAAATGGACAACCATGATGGAGGTGAGCATAGAGATGATAACATGAGTTTTCATGCCACAATACTCAAAGGGGTAATAGAAGACATCATCAACAACAACAAAATCATGATGATGATGAGCCTTTATTAGCAACTTGAAGCATTCTCAACATTGCAAAGGTGGTTAAGATCCCAACTAGGCCTGTGAAGAATAGTTGGATCAAGTGCTTAGACATGAATACTATTCCAAGATTTCAGGGGAGATATAACTCTAATCCATAAACACATCTACAAGATTTCCATGATGCTTATGCCTTGCAAAACATTAAAAATGATTGGCAAGAACTCAAACTCTTCCCCAGGACACTTATCAAGAAATTTGAAAGCTAGTACTGGTGTTTAAAGCTAGAATCTATTTGCATATGGAGTACCATGCTAGAGCTATTCAATGATAAGTATCAAATGTACTCTAGAGTGTCCAACCTGAGAAGGTAAATCCAATGCTAGAAATAGGGAACACATGAACCTTTGGATGTCACCATGGGTAGATATTATTCTCTCTTACACCGATGCCCTAGCCATGGTTACTCTTAGAGGGAACAACTTTGCGACATCATATATGGGCTTAGAGCAGTAACTAGAAGAACTCTTGGGGTTTATGCCCAAGGAATATTTTATGAAGTAAGAGCTCATCAAATATAAAGGATTATAAAATCAGTTGCAAATGAATATGGTGAGTTGCAGAAAAGGAAAAGTACAAAAGAGTATAATAGGAACCCTTCCATTAGGAAAAGGGAGGTTTGATTTTGTGACAAGGAGGAGTCACCACTTAATGAAATGGTGAACAAGAAAACCTTGCCCATCCAAAAATTTATTTCTAATATTTCAACAAAGGTTGATAAATTATGGTACTCTTTGGATGAAAAATTGCAAACAACCATGAAGATTGCTAAAGAATCCAGAGAGCAAAATAGTGATTGTAATCGCAAGAGGCAAAAAGAAACTAAACATGCCTACCAAAGAGGTAAGGGAAAAGCTGTTGCAGTAGAAGAAGTTGTGGAAATAGACTTTGAAATTTACATTGGTTGTGAAATTTGTTAATATGAACATCCTAAGGGATTTTTCCCTATGGTGTCACACTTACAAGAGTCTGGGGTGTACACATTAAATCCTTGACTAGCATAGAGGTAAGCACGTAGACAATTTCCTTATCCTCAAGGTAATCCAAGGCAGTTCCACCATCAACAAAGGCTTACTATCCAAGTAGAGCTCTACCACAATCATATGAATAATATCAATAGTGGCACCAATCACAATCATGGGGAATGCCACTACCAAGGCAATAGTACCCTTACAGGCAACCAAATCCATATGGGTACTATGTTCAACAACCTATCTCTCCAAGAAGTTTCACCAGCCATGCATCATTCTAAAATTACTATTATCCTCTAGAGTACCATTAAACTCATTCATCATCTACTTGAGGGAAGAACCCATATCCTTACAAACCTCCATATCTATCTGCACACATACCTCCACCCTCAACCCAATTATCTCTTATTCTATCCATGTAGGGCAAAATTCCTCCACAGTCACAACAATGAAATGCTGCTAGGGCTATACATTCACAACTAGCTTCCCAGATGAGTGGTTTGGATAATCAATCTAGAAAATGGTCCTTGTTTGACCTAATAGTCCTTTCAAACCCTCATAACTAATCCGGCTGGTCACCTTGTATCTCCAACACCCTCATCCTCTGCATCAAATACATTCAAGTACCCTTTAAACGTAACGATACCTTAGATCTACACTATGATGTTGACTCATGTTATTACTGATTGGATCAAGGTTGGCAATCTTTCCATGAAAATATCTAACCCTGGAAGTCCATTTATTTACTTACAAATCATTAAACATGATCCATGCAAGGCTCTTCTTGATTCCATTTTTAGTATCAATCTCATCTCCTAGGACATGTACAAGACCTAAAACCTACTACCTCTCAAGAAGAACAACATTTATTTAGAATTGGCAAATCAATCAATCACTGCCCCTTTGGAATTAGTGGAGGACATTGTGACCATAGTTTGCAGGTGGTCCTATCCTACCAATTTTCTAGTAATCAAGGTGAAAAATTGCAAAAGTGACTTCCCCATCATTATGGAAAGGGCATGGTTAAGCACAGTAGATGCACATATGAGCATAAAGAACCTCTCCTTGTAAATCTTCAAGGAAAATGAATTTAGACGTTCAGAAAAGAAATGTGTTCTATGCATCACGTATAGTGATAATAGGTGCAATTTCACGCAAAAGATCTACACTCATTACAACATGAAATCAATGTGCACAAGAAATAGATATTCAAAGATGTCTATATGTTGCAGCCACAAAACAAGAGGATACCCAATGGCTAACAGCTAACTCTGACAGTAGCACACTATGCATGTAACCTACTAAGAGCCTGACATGCACCTATGTCAAAAGCATGGATGAACTTGAGTAACTTCATCACCAACTCTTTGATGATGAAAATGATTATACCTGTTGGAGAGAGTTGGAAATCCCTAATAATTTTAAGTAGGAGCCCATAGAGTTAAAAACTCTAGCAATCAGCATGGAGTATGCATTTTTAAATAATGGCAAGCTTATCATAATCAATGCAAATCTTCCTCTTGAACAAAAACATAAGCTATTGCAGGTCATCAATAAATGGCCAATAGCTTTTTCTTGGTCATATCCTAAGCTAACTAGAATTGATCCAAGGATGTGTCAGCATCACATTTATGCTACCCCATCCATGAAGAAAAGAAGGTAGCCACAGCAATGGCTAAATCCCAAATTGAAGCAAATCATCAAGGAAATATAATAACTCCTCAAGGTAGGATAATCTATCCTATCACGGATAGTGAGTAGGTTAGTCCACTCGTAATTGTGCCAAAAGAAAGATGGCAAGTGGTAGGTCTACATTAACTTCAAGCTATTAAACATGAAAACATTTAAAGATCATTTTTCAATATCATTTATGGACCAAGTGTTGGATACTATCTCCAAGTAGTGCTATTATAGCTTCTTGGATGGTTATAATGGCTATAACCAAATCCAAATTATGCCAGACGATCAGGGCAAGATAACATTCATGATTCCCTGGGGGACTTTTGCATATTGTAAGATGCCATTTGGTCTATTCAATGCCCCTGCAACATTTCAACACCTAGTCCTTACTATTTTTCATCAGTAGATTGGTAGTGGGGTAGAAGTCTTTATGGAAAATTTCTCTACCTATAGGCTACATTTGATCAAGCCATGGACCACCTTGTGTAGGTTCTAAAAATATTTGTTGAAATAAACCTTAGGCTCAATTCGTAGAAAATCCATTTAATGGTCCAAGAAGGCATACTACTAGAGCATAGAATTACTCAGGTAGGGCTTTAGGTAGACCCTAAAAATATAAGGGTCATTCAAGGAATCACATACCAACCAGAGATAGTTAAAGACATCTAATCATTCCTTGGACATACTGGCTTCTACCAATGATTCATAGAGAATTTTGTTAAGATTTCAAAGTCATTAGTGTGAGCTTATGAAGAAATATGCTCCATTCATCTAGACCAAAGAGTGTGAACATGCATTCCAACTACTAAAAGAAAAACTCATGGAAAATCCAATTCTACATGTACTAGGCTAGTCCAGACCATTTCATATAATGAAATATGCATCTAATTATGCCTTGGAAGCCATGCTTACATAGTTGGATGATAAGAAATGTCCATATTACATTCACTATGCAAGCTAAAGTATTATGGGTGCACAATTGAATTACACCACAACTGAGAAAGAACTAATGACAATGGTGTATTATCTTAAAAAGTTCAAGCACTATGTGCTTGATTATAAAGTATTTATGTACATAGATCATAGTGCTATCTACTTCCTAATGAACAAGCTGATGGTAAGCCCCCATATCATATGATGGCTTGTGATCTTGTAGAAATTTGATCTCACAATGGTAGATTAGAAAGGTACTAAGAATGTGATCGCTGACCACCTCTCTTGGTTAAGATGGGATAATAAAGAGAAAGAGAGTCTACTCTATGATCAATTTTTAGATGAATTCTTCTATATAGGAGTAATAAATGACCAAGTTCCCATTGAACCAAAATGGTATGATGGCATCCTCACTTACCTTCTCACTTAGGAGATGCTAGAAGATCTAGACTTTAGGAGGAAGAAATAATTTCTTCATTAGGCAAAGTACTTCATGGGAATCAATGGACACCTTTAGAAGGTGTGTGCCAATGGTCTAGTTCATTGGTGTGTCCCTGATATGGATCAACTACGCATTCCCCAAGATGCTCATGAAGGCCCTTGTGAAGGCCACTATGTAGAAAGATGCACGATCATAAAAATCCTGATGGTAGGATACTATTAGCCTACAATCTTCAAGGATGCTTACCAATTTTTCCAATCTTGTGAATGTTGTCAAAGAGATGGTGGGATGACTACATGAATGGAGGATCCTTAACAATGGATTTCGCCACTAAAGCCTTTTAACATATGGAGCATTAACTTCATGGGTTCCATCACACCCATGTCCAATGAAAAGATGTATATCATTGTAGCAGTCGATTATTGCATTAAATGGGTAGAAGCAACAACTGTCACTAATTATACATCGTCTATTATTGTTAAATTTGTATAACAAAATGTTGTAAATAAGTTTGGGGTACCACATGCACTAATTTCTAACAATGGAACTAATTTTACATGTGCCACTTTTTGAAAACTTATGTAATGCTTGGGGGTTGAACATAAATTAACAACACCTTATCACTCCTAAGCTAATAGTTAAGTAGAGGCAACTACTTGAGAGATCACAAAGATCCTAATAAGGACCATAAGCAAATATAGGAGAGACTGGAGCACAAAACCCAACAATGTCCTTTGGGCCTACTGCTCAACATGGAAACTCCCTATTGGATACTCTCCCTATGAGCATGTGTATGGAAAATTTCCAATACTCTTGATTCAATCTGAGCTCAGTACACTCTCAATAGCCTATGAACTGAATCTTGACCTAAGCCTAGCACAAAAAGAAAGATTGATTAACCTCAACGTGCTAGAAAAAAATTAACTAGTGGTTCTATCTTTGAATGAAGTGCATAAGGCATTCAAAAAATAATGACATGACCTTAGAATACGGAAAGTAAAATTTTAACAAAGAGATAAGGTTCTCTACTAGAATCCCACACATGTACCTCAGAAAACCAAATTCCAAACATTGTGGAAAGGACCTTATATAATTACCAAAACCTTTCCTTCTATGGCCATGATCATATACAAACCTGAGAGCCCTAATAAAAAATAGTTAATTAACATTTAACAAGTAAAGATTTTCCATGAGCCCAAGCAAGCCAATATAATAACTACCTCAATGGATGGACAACCACACTCAATTTTTTAAATCTCCACCTTCCAACTCAGTCGTGGGGGAGATGGCCATTTGTGCTAATCATCTGTATGGCTCCTCAATTTTTCTATTTTTTCCATATTTTTGATTTCATAATTTATTTATTTTACAACTCTTTGATTTTCAAATTTTTTCCTATCTTTACACCACTTTTCGTTTTACACTATCATTAGTACATTTGAATCTTTATTGGATATTTTACACTTTCTTATATATACTACTTTGCTTTGTTTGATTGCGATTTTCAAATTTTTGCTCATAAAAGTGCTTTATTGCCAATAGGAAATAATGGTGTTGTGGTTGTTACTAATGGTGGTTTGTGCTTTATGTTTTGTTTGCTAATGTCTAGTTTCTATTTTTAAATTTTTGTACTGATGCTTCAGTCACGGTTTCTTTTTCATAGAATAGGCAATGAGTCCATGTCATCCATCCATCCACAAGCTCTATGGTTTTTCTTGTTCTAGAGGTTTAAGGTCCCTTTCATTAAAGAAACTCTTAATAAATGTGTGACCTTAGTAGTTTCCAAAATTGGGAAGGATTCAAAGGTTTGAATAGAATGTGACTTCAAGGGAACTCAATACTCTTCGTACTCTTCTACTTACTTGAGTGTTTGAGTGTTTTTCATGGACTTCTTACTATTCCATTCCACTAATAGGAAGTCAAATAAAGTCTTTGCATGCTGTGGTTCGCATCCAAAAATTAAAAGAGAGGGAGAGAGAGAAGAATAAGAAGAAAAAGAAGAAAAACAAACATGAAAAAAATTCAAAGCACACCCCTTAGACAAATAAATGGGCTAAAAGCATTGGTTATGGAACTAGAAAGACATACATCCATGCCTAAAGGTCCTCTCTAACTAAGGCCCTCTCTTAGTTCCTACTTCTCTTTTCCTCTCTTCATGGAATGGTGGTTGTTTTGTGGGTGCACTCTTTTGTCTCAAGGGGGTGGATTGGTCTTGGAGTGATAATGCAAAGTTACTAAAAGAGGTTTGATGAGTCATGGTCTATCAGGCCTAGTTATCAGAGCCCAGTTATCAAAGCCCTGTTATCGGAGCCCTAATACAAGATACATGGTCTGTCATGCCTAGTTATCGAAGCCTAGTTATCAGGGCCGCGATATCGCAGTCACGATATTGAAGTTCCATTGTAAGCCTATAAATAAAAGGTAGCACACTTGGTTTTGGGCATTAGTCATTAGTTTTTAGAGTTAAGTTTTGATTTTAGTTTTTGTTTTTCCTCTCAACCCTTTTCCTCCTAGTGTATGCTCGTAGTGTGGTGAATGTAATTGTATGACATCCTTTATTCGAGTGTGACATACTTGGACACACACATGACTGGCAATAAAGATTGAGATTACTTCATCATTGCAACATTCACTTAGTTCAATTAATTATTTATTTATTTTTTATTTACTGGTTTCCTAGTTAATCTCTTGTCATCCTTAAACTCCTGTTAAACACAAAATGAGTACAACTTGATTACAAGCATTTAAGTGTGACTACTTGGTAACCCAGTAGCATACCTAGGATCTGCGCTTGGTAATCCTAGTGGTAGTTGTGCACGAAGTCCAAGATGTGTACGGATAATCGAGGAATGGATGCTCATCGCACTTAGGCTAGCTAGATTCTCTCTCACCCTTTCTCTCTTAGCTTAGTCAATATTACTTTCCATTTTCCATAGGAGTAGCATTAGCATAGAAACACATCATACACCTCACTCTAGACTAAACCATATGTGACAAAGCTAATACTAGTCTAGGTGGGAAGACAACGAACTGCGACCTAAGGCTAACTGTCTAGATGCCACAACTAGTCCATCTGCGAAGTTCGACCAGATCGCACGTGTAATGCTTGTATTCGTATGGTTGAGTGTAGGGTACCTCGCCACTCATCAAGGTTGATTTTGTTCTGGACTAAGGATGGATCTTCTTCAATCATTTTAAACATGAACTCCATAAGAGACTTCTTATGACCTAATGAGCCAGGCAAAATTTGGTGCTGGATACCTTTAAAATTTATTTTCTTTAGTTTTTTTTGTTCTAGAGATTGTCACCTTGTCTGACTTGTGAGTTGTATCCCATGGAGGAATAGTTAAAAAGTCAAAGAAATCATCAAGACAATAAATAGTTAGAATTGAATTCAATTAAATTCCATACTTATGCCTGTCACTCATAAGTAAAATTATAAACCTTTATCCTAATTTTTAATCATAAGTTCAAGAATAAATATTTATAATTAAATAAAATTAAAATTATAAATAATAATTGAAGATCACAAATGAGACTTGCCTAGATTGCAATTCTACCTTCTATCTCCATAATGCAACAATTTTGATTGTGAATTACAAGAATTGCCACAAGGCTCAAAAAATATTCAACAAAAATATCAAGAATAATTAATTCCAATGTGATATGGAATTTACTCGTATCAACTCCTCCTTTCTTATTTTCTCAAAAGAAATGAATTTTCTTTTATTGTGTATGCATAATCAATTTTTCTCTTTTTCCTGATGCCTAATGAATGTCTTATTTATACTTACAACAAGGTTTAAAAATAAATATTATAATAATATATGGGTATTGCAAAACCTAATACCAATCCGTTAAAATCAGTACTACTGCTAATCTTCGCTTTTTAATGTTTTAAATTAATATGGATTCTCAAGGAAGCGGCAAAAGAGGTGTATGTGATGCTCCATGCTTTCATCAAAGAAGAAGGTTTGATTTAAGCCAATGGAGAATCTTTGCCTTATCCTCATCAATCTCCACCATGCCATTGCCTATACCGATGTTTAACAATAAGTATTTTAATAATAAATGGATAGAAGAATTTGACACCAATCCATTATTTTTGGTATAGGTGCCAAATCTAGCATTTTTTTTATCATGAATTTGTCAGAAACGGTGGGAGAGACAATGCAAAAATGAAGAAGATAACTTAGACAACTCGTAACCAGCAAAATTCTAGGAACATCATCATTGTCATTGTTATCCGACGACGGCGATGGTGATGGTGGCAGGTTCAAATCTGGTAACAACAACCTGCATTTTTTCTCAATTCTCAGAGAACCACCTTCCCTGTCACCATATAT
>MNCI01011011.1:201620-211923 GCA_015680685.1 Gnetum montanum
AGCTGCTTGTCACACATAGGTTAGTTAAATGCCTCAGTACGACCGCTTCNCGAGTAGATTCTCTCAACCCTTTCCTTCTAGAGCATGGGACAAGTACGACTTGATTACGAGCATCTACAGATGTGTACGGCTAGTCAATGAATTAGCTGCTTGTCACACATAGGTTAGTTAAGTGCCTCAGTACGACCGCTTCGAGCACGTGCGTTACATGGTAGCCACAATTGCACAGTTCAAGGTATGTACGATAAGTGGGAACGGATGCTGATACTAGGACTTAGTGTTATAGTTAGAGTTAGTTAGTTTCTCAACCCTTTACCCTCATAACTTAAGAGATAAACCGAAAAATACCAAAAAAATCATATACCTCAGACTTGCTTAACCATACATCGTGACACATACAAGCAAGCCTAGGAAGACAATGAATGATTTAACCCCAAGTGTTTCTTGTGGCATTAAGGCATTTAGTCTACGAAGTTTGACCGGATCGCACGTACACGCTCGTATTCGTATGGTTGAGTGTAGGGGTACCTCGCCACTCATCACCAGTTATGGAAAAATTAGGTTGTATTTTCTCATTGGGATTTTGTGTCATCTGAGGGGAAGAATAATTAGATCTTGATTGTATTGGTTGTTCTTGAGTTTGATTTTGGTTAACTTTTGTACGTTATCAAGGCTAAGAGTGCTTCTAGACGGTTGAATTTGTGTGGGTTTCTTTGGTTGCTTTGTTGATTTCATGAACACTCTTCATTAACACATTCATGGGCTATCATTCCTAAAAATTTACAAATTGATTTAATGGTTGTGGCTTTAATTGCAACCTTTTTAATGGTTGCAGCTGGCAATACAATAAGAGGAGCTAATTAAAGCTTACTGAAGATGATGATTAACTCTGCTGACCTCCTCAACAATGGTGCCAAATTAACGAGTCAAGCAAAATTTGGTGCTAGATACCTTTAAAATTTATTTATTTATTTTTATTTTTGTTTTAAAGATTGTCACCTCATCTGTGATTGAACCACAAGTCATATCCCATGGAGAAACAGTTAAAAAGTCAAAGAAATCATCAAGACAATCTCCACAATGCAGCAATTTTGATTGTGAATTACCAGAACTACTACAAGGCTCAACAAATATTCAACAAAAATCTCAAGAATAATTAATTCCAATGTGATATGGAATCTACTAGTATCAACACCCCCTTTCCTATTTTCTCAAAAAAAAAAATGAATTTTCTTTTGATGTGTATGCATAATCTATTTTTCTCCTTTTCTTAGTGCCTGATGAATGCCTTATTTATACTACAACAAGGTTTAAAAATAAATATTATAATCATATATGGGTATTGCAAAACCTAATACCAATCCGTTAAAATCGGTACTACTGCTAATCTTGGCTTTCTAATGTTTTAAATTAATATGGATTCTCAAGGAAGCAGCAAAAGAGACGTATGTGATGCTCCACACATTCATCCAAGAAGAAGGTTTGATTTGAGCCGATAGAGAATCCGACAAAAAAGCAGGCATAATAACATCAGTTGGTGTATGCTTTTCCTGATTCCCTTATTATCTATGAAATTCTCTACCACAGCTTTCGCTGGCACCTTATCCTCATCAATCTCCACCATGCCATTGCCTATACCGATGTTTAAAAATTAGTATTTTAATAATAAATGGATATGGAAGAATTTGATACCAATCCATTATTTTTGGTGTAAGTGTCAAATCTAGCGTTCTTGTTATCATGAATTTACCAGAAATGGTGGCAGAGATGTTGCAAAAATGAAGAAGATAACTTAGATAGCTTGCAACTAACAAAATTCCAGGAACATCATCATTGTCATTGTTATCTGATGATGACAACGATGACGATGGCAGGTTCAAATCTGGTAGTAACAACCTACGTTTTTCTCAATTTTTGGATTGCCACCGTGGTCACAGAGAACCACCTTCCCTGTCACCATATATAATATATATAATATTTTATAATATAGTTTATGTAATATATATATANAAAAATAAACTAAACCACAACAATTAACTAATCATAAAATAATAATAAACTAATATTTACAACTTACATAAAAATAAAATAATCGTTAAATAAACAATTAACTATATGAAATATAGAATAAAATTAATTAAAATGCATAAGTTTGACAAAAATACTTATTAAAATTGAACAAATTTTTTTGGGTTCAACATAA
The DNA here is from genome assembly GCA_015680685.1 of Gnetum montanum. Taxonomy (NCBI): domain Eukaryota; kingdom Viridiplantae; phylum Streptophyta; class Gnetopsida; order Gnetales; family Gnetaceae; genus Gnetum; species Gnetum montanum. Next base: position 203,824 of record MNCI01011011.1, read on the forward strand.
CCTTAATGTGGAATTCCATTTCACCTTCTCTATCATCCATTTCTACTATCCATAACTCACCTCACTGTTGGTGTCCATGTTCTTAATTCCATGTCTTGGTTTGAAATATTTGAATTCCTAGGTAGAATCTTCTAGGTTTTGGTTATTAACTCCCATCAACCATTAGTCACCTATGGGGCCTACAGACTCCGTAGCTTGAGGTTTTTCAAGGCAAAAAGGGCATGTGCCTGCTATGGAAAGGACCCACTTACATATCCCTTGATTAGGTTCATTAAGCACCTTATCCTTAGGCATTCTCACAAGTAGAATCTTTTGTACACCCATCTTCCACATTAGACCATGTGCTACTTTACATATTTTATTTATCAAATACGTTCTCCATCAAATTTTTCAATTTTTAAGCTTTCAAAGACCCTCTTCAATGATTTTATCATATTCTTGGCTTTTCTAGAATTCCATAGACCCAATTTCATTGAAAAATTTCTTATATTTTTTGAGATATTGACATTTGAAAATTTTTACCAATGGGCCCCATATACGAGGCCCCATCGATGGAGCAAACCCATATACAAGGCCTTGTATATGGGGCCCCATTGACATAAGGGGAAAATACCATAAATAGGCATGAACCTACTTGGAAAATTTTACATTTTCTTACAAATGTCAAAGAAGTTTTTTAATTATAATAAATAATCAATCTACCATGTTCCAACCTTAGCCAAAGTGTAACTAACTAACTAACAAGAAAAAGTATTCAAAACTTAAAAGTTACACATAATATCTACTAATTCATGGATGTGTTATGACCACAGATGGCACAAAAAGAAAAGCACATGTAGGAAGCAAGACCATCCCAACCAAGGGAGAAATAGCCCAAAATGGGAAGAGGCCAAGAATAGCCCTAAGAAGAACCATTCACAACCCATGCCACATGTCCTCTCAAGGAAGAGGTAGAAGTGGAATCTATCAAATAGATTCCAGAACTAGCAACTGTAGTAATAGAACACTCCCATCAGGATAATGCACTAGCACAACTAACAAACCTTGAGGTGACCTAACAGAGGTTTCTTGAATCAAATAAAATCATGAGAGGTTCAAAAATTGATGCTTCAGGAGTTAAACTCTAGCTCTTTCTTGGAACATGCACCAAGAGAAGTATAGGATCAACTAAAGGCCTCTCGCATGTGGCCAATCATCACTTTCACCAAGGAGTGGTACATTGGAAAGATATTTCTATTCTAGAATAACAAGCAACCTAGAGCAATGATGAAGATCAAGGACATCTTAGTATCTTACTCGGTGCAATTCATTGTTGCAATGCTTCAGTTGCCTAAAACAGGGGCAAATCTTACTACATTCCCAATGTAGGCAAATCCCAGTATTAAGAAAGAATGGTTACAATGGTGCTATGGTGTTGATCACAAGGAGTTTGGCATGCTTACACTAGAAAAGAGGATCCATTATAAGATTGCAACTTTCCACCTTAATCGCATGGTGAGGCCAAGTAAAATCACCACCTTCTTTACCTAAGCATGCACCACTCTAAGTGGAAGATTCCTAGTCAACCTTTCGTAGCCGGTCTAGGGGAAGAGGTTTAAAGAAAATGAATGTGAAAGAAAGGTGCTCCCCTTTCCATGCCTCATCAAAAAACTTTGTAAAAGGAAACTAGCCATTAATTGAGCAAAAATGATGAAGGACAAGACACCTATGACCATAATTCAAGAGGAGGAGCAACAACCACCACCTCCACTTGCCACTTAGACAATGGTGCTAGACATCGCTACAACTACCCAACAGTTGTAAGAATATAGAGAATGGCTCTTGAGTGAATAAGAGCAAAGAGCAAGCACAAGTGATGGGGACCCATCCATGTACAAACCAACCATGAGTCACCTTAATGAGGTGGCTTGAATGATTGGCTTGATGGATGAGGGTGAACCTATTTTCTTAGCCCAAAAAACACGACTACCCACGAGGTTAAATTTGAGCACCTGAGAGGTCACTGTATCTCTCGTAGAATAACAGTCACTCCCAAAAATCTATGAGAATGCTATGACCTTCTCAATGCACTTGGAGGAGGGTGTGGAGGCAACTATATTGGTGATGCAGCACTAAGGATATGAGACTATAGCAGAAGTGGTTGCTAATCGTATTGCCTAGACTCTCAATGCACCTGTGGCATCTGCCATAGATATCATTGCACTCAAAGATGTACAGATGTCTACAGGAACTACAAGTGGTAGAATAAATGTAGCACAACATGAAGAACTACTAGACCAATCGGTGGAAACCAAGAAATCTCTTTTGGATGTCTTTGACCTTCCAGACACTATCACTACAACCTAGTTGAAGCTGCTAGAGGCAAGTGGAAAAAATAGTATATTAAAGGGATAACTTGAAACATTCAAGGAGAAAAATGAATGCTTAGCTATAGAAGTTACTAAACTAAGAGCCAAGATTGCTAATCCCATATTTCTCAACTCAACACTAATAAGAGATGAGGCTATGAAATAGGTTCACATCAAACTCAAAGGGGTTGAGGGTGTAATGGAAATAGCAGTATTTTATCGATCCTTGGTAGAGCTCACTAAGCACAAGATTCAAAAGGCCTTGGATCAAACCCACTAGGAGAATGTCCAATTGATCATAGAAAATCATCACCCATAGAATGTTGATGTGCATAAGCAATAATTAGCAGATTTCATCTATCAATAGTAGGAGAAACTAGCCAAAGCAAACACAAAACTAAGGAGATTAGTAGTGGAAAATAGAAATCTCTCCATGAAGGAAGTCTACATCCTTCATGAGAAAACTACAATTGAGGTAGCTTCCTAGAAATCAAAGGCTCTCAAGTTTGAGAGAGTTGAGGACCATTATAGATAATAGATCATTCTACAAAAAAAATAAATGAGAAGCACATCCAGTTGATGAAGGCAAAGGTAACTAAGATCCTCTAGTGATGATAATCATATCTCTAATATTTTTTTCCATTTGCAATTTTCTATCAAATACATCCTCATGTTTTTTTCAAAATAATGCTTTTATCTTTTCTGTTGCCTATCCCTAAAGATCCTTGAATATCTTCTACATCAATGAAATTAAAATTTGATGTCATAGGGATGTTCAAGGCTTCATTGATGTGGTCAGCTAAGACCTTCATAGTAAATTTTTGGTCTTCATATGGCATTATTAGAATGGTGACATCTTTCCCATACTTTAGAGTAGCTTGAAATGTAGCCACATTTTTAAAAATATATGATCAATCATCCTACATGATATTCATCTTAACTAGTTTAAAGAAAAGTTCATCATCAAAGTTATGTCCTCATCTCTGATGGTGTTGAGCATTCTAGTAAGATCATGTTATTTTCAACTCATGTCCTAAGAGATCTCTTACAAGTAACTCATTTCATGGTAATATATATTAGAACCATCCATAGATGCTTATTGACTAGTGCCTAGTACACTAGTTTGTATTATGCTTCTGAGGGTTCTTGTTGCTTACCAAGTAACCACCTATATTGATGTAGTTAATACTATTAAAGTGTTAGTTGATGTTGCTCCTATGTTTGGTGCTAATGGTAGAATCACCTCTTGAATCTTCCTTGCTGGGATGATCTTTATAATTTACGTTCATGATGTAGTTGGAGCCATATGGAGGGTATCATTGGCATAGTGAGTGATCTTCCACTTCTGTAGAGATTTCTAATTAGGAACATGAAGGAAAGTGTCTTTCTATCATATTAATTTTCTATGAAGAACATCTCAATATTCGTGAAGAGCAAATGTATAGATTGATAAGGAAGCATACACTAAAAACTATGCATGTCCTAGCAAAGAAGGATGTGATTTTTCTCAATCACACTATTGGATTGATCTAGTACATTGCTATCTTAAAATAGATTTATTTTACCTATGTCAAAGAGATGCACTACTTGTAGTCTATGCCATATGCACTTTTGATCCATTTGATTTTAATGTTAGATTCTAAGGGGATGGAGACTTTAGCAACTTTCATCCTCACATTTTCATTTGTCAAGGCCTCTATAATAGCATCCACTAAGTAGGATATTATGATATTCTTTATTTTCATTGTGGCATCCATTTGGCAGTTATTCTAGAAGAGGTGGATTTCTTCTATATGCTACTTTTCATTAGTTAATAATACAGGCCTAAGGGGATAGGCTTGCAACTACTTGTATCCCTCTTTAGGAAAAAACTCCAAAAATGAGTCAAAGTTAAACCCTAAAAGAATAGACTATAACATTGTCTTAATTCTAATTTTAGCTAGGTAGATATATATAAGGGTTACCCTCAAAGCTAGCTAAGGTTAAGGTGAAGATACTTCTTCCTAGATAGATTACTCTCTTTACATCATAGATTGCTCTCTTTGCATCATAGGTTCCTTGCATGTTGGCCTTATCACATGGGAATCTTATCATTGTGGCTGTTGACCACATCCACACCTACATCCAATTTGTATAGGCAATTTCTCCCTTGATTGTAAAGGTCCTCTAGCTTTTGACACATGTTTCAAAAATATATGTAATCATCCAAGAACCAATTATTAGTTTTAGGAATAATTTTTGTGATGATTTTGATCCTTATCAATCTCTTAGTTTGATCAAAATTTTGAAAGTTATAATATTTAAGCATAAAGTGATTGTGGTTTTTATGTCCCAAAGGTCTTAAGGTAACTAAATTATTAAAATATTAATTAATTTTAATCATTTTTTATTAGAAAACTTAAACATTTAAAAACTAGGGTATTTGAAAATTTTTAAATTACATTATAGTATCCTTCCCCTACCCTTGATAAAAAGCTCAATTTTAGGAGCTTACAAATTTTTGAACTAAATTTTGAGTCTAGATTGTAAGACATCACACTTAAAAGGGTTTGGGCTCTCAAAATAGCAAAAAATTTTCTTTTGTTAAATGGAGAATGTGAAAAATAGGAGATGTGCAAGTACTTATGGATTTTTATAACCATGATAGCATAGTTATAGCTTTTAAAGGGATTGCAATGTCACAATCCCTAAGCCCCCATTTTTCCATTGATTTTCTAATGATTTTTTTCAAATTTTTAATGTTCAAATTCAAAGTGTTGAATGGTTTTGAGCCTCCTAGAAATGAATAACCCTTATATAAATTCTAGTACTACTCCAAGGTGTTTGAAGCCTCATCGATGCATCCCCATTGACATATCATTAGATACATTAACACATATGCATCGACACTGATACACTCGAAGCCTATATAAATGCATGCACCATTCACATTTATGACATCTTTAATTATTTATGTAGAAAATATTTGATAGTTTATTTTCATAAGACTTAGTAAAATTTCCCACTAAATGCCCATAGCATAGATTGAATTGATTATACAAAGTTTTATTCAAGTGCATGATGTACTTGGATACTTCTACATGATGGCAATAAAGTCAAGATTGACTTTTTCCATTGTATCACTTGGCTCAGGATATCTTAGTCTACTTTTACTCTCATAGATAGATTAGAAATTAATATGTTCCTCTTTTTGTAATTTTAATATTTTAGTAATAAAAATAAAACTATCTTGTGCTTCAATATTGCTTAACCATACCCATCAAGTATCACAAGTAATGATTGGAAAGATAATGACCAGCAACATCATGCTTAGTTATCTAGGATACTTTTAGCTCAAGGTTCCATGGAATTCAACTAAATCATAGGAACATGCTTGTGATTCTTATGGTTAGGCATAGGGAACACTTGCTGCTCATCATTGGTATCATTGCCAGGGAATTTTCTATGTGTATACTAAGAGTTCTAAATAACTAAATCATACAAAGATTATTGTAGGAACATAACAAATCATCATTAGAAAATAATAATAATTTATTAAAAACATAACAAGAAAAAACTAAAATATGTCTTCTTCTCATAATGTTGATTCCCCACCTATAAATGATTCTACAAAGCAACATGACAGAATAACAAAAAACCCAGATGAAGCATCCCAACAACTTAAGATAGTCTACACCCACCCAAATCCATGTTATCTAGATTTTACTTTCATCCCCTACCAAGATGAGTAGCTGCAATGGATAGACTTGGAAGGTAACATTCTATTTCCACTCACTCAAGAAATCCCATTAATTTTCATGGTAGCATTGATCAAGCTAGAACTTGAAGCAACAACTCTAGTGTACTAAGTGATGAACCACCTCTCTAGATATTACCAATCTATGGAAGCCTATTTTCGAAAGGACAAACTCATGGAAGCCTAAAATGAGGCCTCCAAGGATAAAAAGGTTCTGATCACACTAACATCATAGTCTAAAAAGAATGACACTAAATATTCATTAGGGTGATTCCAACATCAAGGTTCTTCTTTCTTTAGTAAAGATAACATGACCCATTAATGGTTACATTTTACTTTGGTAAGCAATCAATGCAAGGGGAGAGATAAATCCATAATCAGAGGAACCTCAAGAATAAGATCTCCTAGTCATCAAATAAGAGAATAGCCAAAGAACAAAAGAAGGAAAGTTGGCAGAACTCTCCTAACACTCCATTCTCTTCTTCTTCATTGTCTAGCTTTAACAAGGAAGAACATGGCTGAGACCAAAGAGAAATTAATCAAAGGTAAGGTGAAGATGATAAATGATCCCATCATAGAAATGGAAGAAGGGAACAAAGATAAGCACAACAAGAAGAGGGACATCAAGAAAAAAGACATAGTAGGCCACATCATAGGAGACATGGCCATGATAGTGACTATAATGAATGAGATGACTATGATGAATCATTGCTTACTACAAGGAGCATGATCAACATCTATGATGTAGTTCACATCCCAACCAAGTATCAAAGGGATAGTTGAATCAAATGGGTTAACATGAACAATATTCCTAAATTTAAGGGAGATTACAATACTGATCTAAAACACCATCTACAAGCCTACTATGATAATTGTGCCTTACAACATATTGAAAATAACCAATAGAAACTCAAGTTATTCCCTAAGACACTCATAAAGTAAGCTAAAAGCTAGTACCAGTCCTTGGAACCAAAATCTATTTGCAAATGGAGTACAATGCTAGAGATGTTTAATGATAAGTATCAAACATACTCTAGTGTGTTTAACTTGAGGAAATAGATTCAAGGATGGAAACAAGATAATAATAAATCACTTAGTGCAACCTTGGGCAAGTACTATCCCTTTCTACACTAGTGCCTAAACCATAGTTTCTCTCAAATGAAGTAGATTTGCCACATCATAGATGCACTCAAAAATAAAATAAGAGAAACTCTTTAGGTCTATGTCTAAGAAATACTATTAAAAATGAGGGTTCATTGTATCCAATGAATCATTAACCAAGTAGAAAAAAAATAAAGAAAAGTGATGAGACGCAATATGCACAAGCCGCGATATCACGTACGCGATATCGTGGCCACCGCAATATCGTTTCCCCTATGATATCGCGTATGCGATATCGCGGTCCACCACCAAATCTATAAATAAGAGGCGTCACTCCCCTCATTTGACATCCTAGGCTTAAAGTAGGGAAGCTCTAGCGGATCGATCACCCCAGAGATAGAATATTTTCCATGTGCCCGCAGTAGGAGTCCCCCAAGTGAACGGTTCTTTATTTGAGCAGCTTTGTACCTGAACGCAAGTTGTGTACCGCAATAAAGACGAGCTTTGTGGATAAACCTTGTAGTACATGGATAGGTTTATTTAATGTTATTTATTGCTTTCCTAGTAACGCGGCATGAGTATGACTTGGTTACGAGCATTGACGAATGTGTACGGCTAGCCAAGGAATCGGCTACTCATCGCGATTAGATTCTCTCACCCTTACCTCCTAGAATGTGGGACAAGTACGACTTGATTACGAGCATCTATGGACATGTACGGCTAGTCAAGAAATCGGCTGCTTGTCACACTTAGGTTAGTTAGATGCCTCAGTACGACCACTTCGAGCACATGCGTTACGTGCGGTAATCCCAGTAATGATTAGCGTTTGGTAGCCACAGTTGTATAGTTCAAGGGTGTGTACAGCAAGTGGGAACGAATGCTGATGCTAGGACTTAGTGTTGTAGTTAGAGTTAG
>MNCI01011011.1:217707-258476 GCA_015680685.1 Gnetum montanum
TGTAGTTAGAGTTAGTTTTAGTCTCTCAACCCTTCACCCTTTAGCATAGGAGATAAACTAGAAAAGACCAAAAAAATCATATACCTCGGACTTACTTAACCATACACCATGACAATAACAAGTAAGTTTGGGAAGATAACGATTAATTAACCCCAAGTGTTCCTTGCGGCGTTTAAGCATTTAGTCTGTGGAGTTCAACCAGATCACGCATGCTACGCTCGTTTCGTATGGTTGAGTGTAGGGATACCTCACCACTCATCAAGAAGTATAACAAAGATCCTACCAACTATTAAAAGAAGATCCATCTTTATGACCCAAATGAGAAAGCACCATTGAAGGAAATTATGTAAAGAAAGACCTTATTGATCCAAAAATATTTCTAAAATATTAGCAAAGGTGGACAAGATGTGGAAGTCACTAAAAGAAAAGTTCCAAAAATTATGAAAGAGAAAACAAAATAGGAACCAAGGACAAAGATAAGAGTAGGAAGAAGAGCATAGTAAAGAACTATCATCAACAAAATATAATGTTGTAATAGTAGAAGAGGTTGCAAATTTGGATGTAGATGAAAAAGGATTTGCCATTTACCAATATGACCATCCCAAATGATGTCCAATTCTATTACACTTACAAGAATCTTGGGTCTATGCCTTAAATCCAAAATTCATGAAAAGACAATCACTTAAGAGGTTTCCATATCCTTATGGAAACTACTGATAATAGTTCCACCAACAACAATACTATCCATGTGGAATGCTAACTCAACCTTAGGATTACTATCATTAATGGCATAATCCATAGTCATGGGAAATCCCACCACCAAGATGGTAGTATTCTTACCATCAACTAGATTCCTATGGTTCCTATGTGTAATAACCTATGTCACCAAGTGGCTCTACAACCCACACTTCTTTCCACTATTACTATCCTCCTAAATATCATAGACCTAACACTCTATGTGTTGAATCCCCTTCCACATACACTTCTCACCATCATCAATAGTACCATGCACCTCATGCCTCCCCTCCCTTCTCACTTACACCATCTATGCAAGGTGAGATACCTTTGTAACCCTAATAGCAAAATGTCATGAGAACCGTAAGCTTGTAAGTGTATGAGAATTCAATTATTTTGGAGCATAAACCTTAGAAGAGGTCACTTTTCAAGTCTAACAATCTACCCAAACCATTATAGACATCTATGACTGTGAAATCCTCTTAAACTACCCAAGGGATATCTACCGAGCCACCTTCAAACTAGAAATTCCAAAATGTTCAAACTATCATATTAACTCATGCATTTACAAACTAGATAAAATTAGGATGCCTTTCTAGGAAGAGAACTGATCCTAGGAGTCCTCTAATCTATTTTCATATTATAGAAAATGATCTATGCAAGCCTCTATTAGACTCAATTTCTAGTGTAAATTTGATATCCCAAGAGATGTACCACACATGGAACCTAACTTTACTAAAAATATGTAATATCATATTAGAACTTGTGGATCTATCCATTACCATTTCATTGGAATTTTTTTAGAACATTATGGTCATTATTATTAGGTGGTCATAGCTAGTAAATTCCCTAGTAATCTATGTGGAAAATTAAAAAGGGAACTTTCCAATCATGATAAGGAAGATTTAACTAAGTATCATTAATACTAAGCTAGGAATCATATACCTCTTCTTCAAAATTTCAAAAGAAAAAGAGTTTGATAAAATAGAGCAAAAGAAAGTTCCATGCATCATGTATAGTGATAAAAATGTAATTGTGGGTAAAAAGTATGGGCAATCAAGAGTGGATCTATTACAACATGAAAAATATGCACCGAAAACACAAATATTCAAAGGTGCTTGTATGTAATAGCCACAAAATAAGGCATCCAGTGGGTAACCACAAACAACTCCAGTTCCACAATGTGTATAGAACCAGTAAAAATTTTCAAAGTGCATATATAGATAAGATAAATGAAATGAAATAAATCAAGTACCAACTCTCAAAAGCTAAGAATAGAAAACAATTAGAGATATATTAAGGAAAGTTATCAATATCTAATACTTCTAAATTGGAAATCTTAAGCTAAAATCATTATTGACATCTTTAGAATATGTGTTCTTAGATAATGGAAAACTAGTAATTATAAAAACTCAACTTACAAAAGCATAGAAAGAAAAGTTGATGAAAGTGATCAATAAATGTCCAACATCCTTTGCTTGGTCCTATTATGAGATAGTAAATAAGATGGATCCACAAATATTCCATCATAGAATCTACATAGACTCTGCTATTAAGCCTAAAAGATAACCACAAAGGAGTTTGAATCCAAAGCTAAAGCAAGTTATTAAAAAAAAGTTGAAAAACTTCGTAAAGCTAAATTCATTTATCTAGTGGCACACAATAAATGGGTAGGCCCACATATTACTATACCAAAGAAAAGTGGACAATGGAGAGTCTATATAAGCTTCAGGCTACTAACCATGATCACTTTTAAAGATCATTTTTCCTTCCCATTTGTGAATCAAGTGTTGGACACCATTGCAATGCATAGCTACTATAGTTTTCTAGATGAATATAGTGGCTATAATCAAATCTAGATCATTCTAAAAGACCAAGGAAAACTAAAGTTCACAAATCCCTAGTGGATTTTCATATATAAAAATATGTATTTTGGTCTATGTAATGCTCCTATAATCTTCCAACATCTTATCCCTAGAATCTTTCAATAGTAGATTGGCAAGGGTGTAGAATCCTTTATGAATGACTTCTTCATCTATAGTGCTAATTTTGAACAATCCTTAAACCATATTAAGCAAGTACTAAAATGATATGTGAAGAAAAACCTATAACTACACTTATAGAAGAGCCATTTGATGGTTCAAGAAGGCATTATTATGAAGCACTAAATCTCAAAAAAAAAAAAAAAGAGACATCGAGGTGGATCTTGAAAATATAAGCATCATCCAAGGAATCACCAAAAAACCTCAAATAATTAAACATGTGAGATCATTCCTTAAGTATACTAGTTACTACAAGCACTTCATTGAAAACTTCTTAAGAATTTTCAAACCATAAGTGAAGCTTACTGAAAAAAGTGCAGCATTTGAATCACTAAGGAATACAAATAGGCATTCCAACACTTGAAGTAAAAGCTCATAGAAACATAAATTCTTTGTACACTTGGTTATGATGGATGCATCCAATTATGCAATGGAAGTAGTACTTAAACAAATGCATGATCAGAAGAGTTTATATTACATCCATTGTGAAAGTAGAAGCATTATAGGTGCACAAGTTAATCACACCACAAAAAACAATGAACTAATGGTCGTGGTGTTTGCTCTTAAAAAATTTAGGCACTATGTGCTTGGATGCCTAGTTTTTATGCACATTGATCATAATGCCATCTACTTCCTCATGAAAAACCCAAGGTGAAGCCCCATGTCATACAATGGCTAGTGATTTTATAGGAATTTGATCTAACAATGGTGGATAGAAAGAGAACCAAAATGTAGTTTTTTATCATTTATCTTAGTTAAGATGGGATAATAAGGTTGATGAAGAACCTTTATCTAATCAATTCCCAAATGAACTTCTTTTTTCTAAAGTAACTAAGGTTTCAACAGCAAGTGTTATAAACTACTACAATGAATTCCTCTCCTACCTACTTACATCTAGGTCAAATAACAATTTTTCCACCAAGTCAAACATTACATTGAGATAGAAGGTAACCTCTATAAAATCTACACAAATAGCCTAGTATGATTGTGTGTACCTGACAAAGATCAACTACAAGTCCTCCAAGCTACTCACAAAGGTCCTTGTAGGGGCCATTATGTAAGAAGGAGCACAATCATTGAAATATTAATGGTTGAATATTTCTGTTCTATGATCTTTAGGAATGCTCACCATTTAATCCATTCATATGAGCAATGTTAATGAAATGGAGGAATGACGACCAAGATAGAAGGACCCTAATAGTGGATTTAACCACTATAGCCTTTTGACCTTTCAATAATTGACTCCCATATCCAATGAAAAGTCTTACATTATTAATGCTATTAACTATTACATCAAATAGGTTGAAGATACAACCATCATTGACTATACCTCTTCCACTATAGCTCGGTTCTTTTAGTAATAGGTGATAAATAAGTTTGATTTGCCAAGGACATTAATTTCTAATAATGAGATTCATTACACAATTTTCACATTTTACAAGTTAATGTAATGTTTGGGGGTGAAACATAAACTTATAACTCCTTATCACTTCCAAGCCAATGATCAAGCTAAAGTCACAAACAAGAAAATCACAAGAATTTTAAGAACCATTAGTAGATATAGGAAGGATTAGAGCACCAAACTAAACGATTCCATATAAACCTATTGATTCACATGAAAACCCACAATAGGATACTCTCGCTATGAGTTAGTATACCAGAAGTTGTCCAAACTTCCAATTTAAAATGGACTTCATACACTCACAAATGCATGTGACCTTGACCTATACATTAACTTGGCATAAAGGAAAAGACTAATGGTACTTAACACACTAGATTAGAACTTAAGGATAGCTTTGATAATAAATGAAGTGCACAAGGCATATCACAAACAACAACACGATGCCCAAATAAACAAAGTTTCATTTCACCTAGAAGATAAGGTTTTCTATTGGAACCCGTTACATGTGCTTCAATGAACTAAATTTCAAATGCTATGGAAAGGATCATACATTGTACACTCAATTTTTCCCTTCTAGGACTATGATAATCTACCATCCAATCAACCCTTAAAAGCACATCCTAGTCAACATTCAAAAGTTGAAATCCTTTAAATACTACCAAGTAATCAACAACAATAATAACACCTCAACACAAGGTCAATATTGCTTCATTTTTAGAATCTACTCCTTCCAACTTAGTCATGATGGAGAAGATCATCTACCTTGATACCATGGAGAGGATGGAAGCTTTTATCTTTCTTTTACATCATTTTCCATATGTTTTCCATTTTTTCTTTTCCTTTTGACTTTTTTATATATTTTACATTACTTTACTTGATTTCCATACACTTCTTCTTCTTCTTCTTCTTTTGTTCATTTTTATAGTTTTTGATTTTTTTTTCTTTTTTTGTTGCAAATCTTAGTAACTACCAAATGTATTTTCCAAGATTATTATTTATAGATGAAGGACAACTTTATTTTTGGATTATTCTCTCTACTAATAAGTTGTCAATTCTACAATGGTACTAAGAAGTGAGCTCATGACATCCATCTATTCCATTTATCTTAAAATGAGATCTGTATCATGGTAGTAATGTGGTTCTCTTACACCAAAACTACTAGTAGATTTTAATCTCATTATCCAACAAATGAGGGAAGGACCAAGTGAGAATGGAATATGGTGTGGTCTTAATGAGATTTGTTAAGTTTTCTTCTTAAATCCCTTCATGAATCTTATGACTCCTCAAGGAATGTATCATCACTTCTCTTATAAACCAAAAAGGAAGTACATCTTTTTAAAGTGTGGTTTCCAAAATTTCAAAAAAAATCAAAATAAGAACATACATCTCTAAAAATATCTTTGGATACAAGCACTAGTTACAAGGCCTAAAAGACATGTTACCCATGTTTAAAAGCACCTCTCTAACTAGCATCCAAATTTCTTTCCTAAAACCTCTAACTACTTTCTTCTCCTTCTAAGCCAATGATCATTTGCTATGGTAGTTATAGTCTCATGATGGTAGGAAAATATAAGTATTAAAATGTGAGACAACCACTAATCATATGAACTTGGTTTAGAACCTACACGAGATAGATCACCTTAATTATGCACTTCACAAGCATCTTTTTCAACTATGATCCAAATTCTCATACCCCAATTTCTCCTCAAACCCTTCCTAACACTTTGTTTTTTCATGTCACTGCTCTAGACCATGGTCATCTAATAATTTTCAATTTGTAGATTTCAGGATACTAAGACAATAGCCATATTGATATGGTGTTTCACCTAGATCAACATCAAATAATCAAGGTACCTACACACTTCCTGTGATGTCGCTATGCAAAAGCATTTTTTGGCATTATCTTGGTTTGGGAAGGATCCACTTGCATAGCTCCTAGTTTGAACAGTTTAAATTCCATGCCCACGTAACTCGATTCAATTACCTACAATCTTGGTAAAATGCATCATTCAATGTTATGCTTTTTTGGTTTTTCTTATCTTGTTTTTTTTTTCTATATTTTTCTGGCAACATGTCTCATTTCATCATTCATAACACTTAATTAATTTTAATTATTGATTAAGGATTTAATTATTTATTGTTTCCTTCTTGTCACATCTTCCTAGCATCCATTTAGCTCTAGTTTTACATCCAAACTCTCCAAACTTCCATTAGTTTCTTAAATGAAAATTTGGCACAAACAGCTATGTCGATGCATCCCAATCAATACATCCCCATCAACATAACATAAAAATGCTATATATGTGTGCAAAACTTAAAATTGAATTCACATTTTACTTCAAAATAGAAGGGATTTTTTTCAATTTTTCAAAGCCCAAAACCTTCTCAAAGGCATAACTTCCTTTTTGCATATCCAATTTGACCTAATCTTCAACTTGTGAGCTTCTAAAGGTATGTTCTATGTTGTTGGAATATAAATGCTTAGATTGTCTAGCCTTTTTTTTAACATCTCACAAATCAAGTATTAAAATAATATTAAACAAATGCTCAAATAAACTGCTACCAACTAACTACATTTGGAGACTAACATTTTAAAATATAAAGCAATAATAAAATATTCTCATGTACCTACAATCACTAGAAAGCTTGATAGCCAAATATTCTACCAAAACTAACCCAAAGAACATTCAAAAGATATCTAGATTCGAGAGATAAAATTAGAACAAGTGATCTTAGGTTATTTATGTGATTGTAGATGGCACCAAAATGATGATCACAAGTAGCTAGGCCATCACAACTTAGAGAGAAATGACCTAGGGATTAAAAAAAAAGATAATAACTATAATAGTAGAGATAAGAAGTTAAAGTAACACGTCACTAGACACTTGCAAGAAGAGCCTAAGATGGAATCTATTTGTTAAATTTCCACCATAGAGACAGAAAAATCTAGGCAAGATGAGGTCCAAATACCTGGGTCCAATTTGGAAGTCACATTTATAGAGGCCTACCTTGAGAAGGTAAGAAGCAAGGAGATCCAAGATGTAATTCTTCAAGAACTAAAATTTGCACCCTTCTTAGAATTAGTGTTAAAAGAGGTCAAAACATAGCTACAAGGGTCTTCACTATGATCCACCTTTTCCACTAGTGAAGAATGCTACCTTGGGAAGACCAACTTCTTATATAATAATCATCAAGGACATGTAATAATGAAAATCAAACATATTACCATCTCCTACTCAATTGAGGTTATCGATGAAGCCCTCAGATTACATAATACACAGGAAAAGCTTGCAGATGTTTCCACCCAAGATGATCTAAAAGTAAAAAGAGAATAAACACAGGGATGCTATAAAGTGAATCGTAAGAGTTACAGTGCTTTTACCCAAGTAAAGCATGCCTACTTCAAGATCAAAACCTATCACCTTAACTTAACAGAGAGACTAGGCAAGGTAAAAGCCTTTTTTGCAAGGGCATATGTGACTCTAAGAAGGAAATTCTAAGTTAACCTTCCCTAGCTAATCTTTTTGGAAATTGAAAAAATGTTCAAGAAGAATGAGAAGGATTAGAAGGCATGTTCCCTTCCATGCCTTACCAAAAAAAACTTAGCAAAAGGGGACAAATAGCTTGTTATTTGAATGATGTTATTTACAAGTCTTCTATCACATTATGGCAAGAGATGATGAAAGCAAAAGCCCCTACTAAGATCTAGGAGAAGAAACTACCATCGCCATCACTACCAGCAATGTCATAGATGATCCTAGAAATGGCAGTCACTACTAAACATCTATGGAAACTTAGGAAGCAATGGTTGCAACAATAAGCCTTAGAGGTGGTGGTGAATCCTCTATGTGTCATCTAACCATAAGCAATCACAATGAGGTCACTAGGACCATTAGCTAGTTGGTAGATAATCTAGCCCATTTATTCTATACATAAAGGAACCATGCTTCTATTTACATCAATTCCAACACCAAAGAGGTCATTTTGTCCATCCTAAGGTAATCATTTCCTAAAATCTCCACATATGCAATGACTTTCTCCATCATGCTAGAAGAAGGAGAAGGTGAAATAGCCTTAGTTGTACTACAAAAGGGTCAAGAGACTCTAGTAGAGATTATTGGAGATTGAATTAAAAAAGCTTTGAGTGCTTCCATAGGATCTATTTCTGATATTACTACATTGGCAAACATTAAAATATCTACCAAAGCCAAAAGTAAAGGTATGAGCATAGCATAGCACAAGGAAGTGCTGGAATGACTAGTTAGAATTGGACAACTAATTCTTAAGATCTTTGATCTTCTAGAAAATATTTCAATAACCTAGTTGTAGCTGCTAGAACTAAGAAGCAAGCTTCTAATCACCCAAATGCAACTCAAGGAGGCCACCACCAATAATATACAATTGATGGTAGAGTTTGTAAAACAAAGGGCTCACTTGTCAGATTCATCAATTCTTAGCCTACATCTTACTAGAGATAAACCTTTCAAAGAGCTTTAGTAAAGACTCCAAGAGGCTAAAAATGCCAAGCAAATGACTATCTTTAATGTGTCACTATTAGAAGCAATGATCAATTTAGCCAATTGTGACATTCAATACATCTATAAAGAAAATATTACTCTAACTTGAGAGAACCAAAACCTACAAAAAGCTAAAAGAAAAAAAAGAAAAAACTGCTTGAATACATTCATTAATAGTAGGAACAACTTACCAAGGTGAACCAAGATGTTACGAGCTTAACTATAGAAAATCAAAATCTCTCGATGGAGAAGGTTTTTACCCTTCACCAAAAAACTCCCATTGAGATCACCACTTAGAAGAATGAGGACCTCAAATATGAAAAGATAAAGAATCATTAGAGGGACTAGGTCAATATTTTTAATAAGATCAATGAAAAAGAAATCAAGCTAGCAAAGTTAAAGGTGAATGATGTTCTCCAATAACTACAACAAAGAGACAATGCATGATTGTCCAACTTTGATGGACTTAATGCATATAACCAAGTAAAAATCCACCTAAAGGATTTGCAAATTAGGGTGATGATGGAGTCCATAGAGTTAACCAAGTTCCATTATGTAAACTTGAAAATGCTAATATCACAAAAACCCAAGTCAGAGTTAGAAAAGTAAACGATCAGCTCCTACCTCCTTTATGAGGTAGAGTTCAAGATCCATAAGGAAATGAAATAGAAGCTAAAACTAATAACATGGAGCTCAAGATTCTCAAGAACAAGTTCAAGGATCAATGATTAGTTGCTAAGAACTAGTAGGAACCACAAAACCTTGTCCATATGTTCAATATTGAACATAAACATTTCACAACCTAGTTTGTCAATGTGAAGGAAATGTTTCCCATAATACCATATTTGTGAAATGTGCTAACACTAGCCAATCTAGGTAAAGTAGCCTAGATCATCAATAACCCATGGAGTAAGGAAGAAAAAATAAAGGCATTATTAGATGCCTCAAATTCCCAAGTGTAACAACATAGCAATAGGGTAGCCTAGAACACCAGCAGGACCAAGATATCATGAAGGATCATCTAAGCCATAGAAGCCTCCAATTCAAGGCATGGTCTAAAAACTTTATCCTAATCCAATTCATATGGATTGCAATTGCTAAATTTTTATCTAGTGTTCAACTTTGTAACCACTTAAATGTTCTATAACACAAAACTCAAACTTTGTGTCTAATTATAGTTAGTCGTGGGGGTATGATGAAGTGTCTATCAATTAGCAACATCAACATGTATGCATCAACATAGCCTTGTTGACACATCCTTGTTGACATATCATTGGATACGTTAACACATATCCATCAATATTGATACATCTGAAGCCTATATAAATGTGCATATCTTCAACATTTATGACACCTTTGGTTATTAATATAGCAAATCTCTTAAAGTTTATTTTTGTAGAGCTTAGCCAAATTTCCTTATGAGTGCTTATAGCATGAATTAAGTTTATTTTAAATATTTTTATTTGAATGCATGATATACTTGGACACTTATGCATGATGGTAATAAAATCGAGATTAATTTCTACCATTGCAACACTTGGACTAGCACTTGGTTTACTTTTAAGCACTTTACTTTAAATGCATTTTACTTTCATGCATCTAAGAAATTAATATTTTATTCCATGAAAACATGAGTATAACCACTTTAAGTATGATATATTAATGCTTAGTAATCCTAGCAATCAATACTTGGTAAGTAGTAGAAACATGGCAACCCAATAATGTTAGTATAGGCTCAAGATGGGTATGAAAAGTAAGAACAAATGCTCAACACTTAGGATAGCTTAGTCTAATATTTTTGTACTTGTAATATTTCAATAATAAAAATAAAAAATAAAAATATCTTATATCTTAATCTTAATTAATCATATCCACCAAGATAGTACAAGTGATGATTGGAAAGACAACGACCAATAATATCATGCTTAGCTATCTAGGATACTTTTAGCCTAAGGTTTAGCAAAATTTGAGCATACACACTTATGATTTATATAGTTAGGTGTAGCGAACACTCATTGCTCACAAGGAATCATATAATTTATGCATTTTAAATTCAAAAATAACCAAGAATTAAATTATTTTAAAGAATATTTTTAAAATTTCTACAAAAAATTAATGATAATAAGGAGAAGTCCCATAATAATACACAAAGTTAGAGATGCTACCCATGATGATTTTGAGAATGTGAAATTTGTCCTTGGACATGATCTCATAAAGTTATATAAATAGACCTTTTCAAAGCAAGTTTTTTTTAAATAATTCATTTTATAGCCATTTCTATAGGTGTTTGTGAACCTCTAAAAATTAAATGCATATCATGTGTTTATTCCAATACACACAATCATCATAGCTAAAATCATGCGCTATGCTACACAAGATCATTAATTTCATAATTACAACATGCTAGTAAGATAAAACAGAGTTAGAAAAAATTAAAGAAGAAGGATATAAGGTATCTTACCATGGTCATAGTGGATCCTACATGTAAGGTGTGATTAAAATAACTAGTATAATTATCTATCAAGTTCCAAACTAAGTCCAACCACTTACCAATGATATTGGATTACAACCTTCACGTACCACCATGAGATTAACTAGCCACTACATAAAAACATCATCACTCAATATGAAAATATCACCACTCACATGAAAACTTACAAACATATATTAGAGTTTTTGAATATAATTAATAAATTATTGATGTTCTAGTTGTTGATCATGATCATTGGTTAGAAGAGAACCTTCAAGCATGGGTGATGAGTCATGGTCTATCAGGTGTCATGGTCTTTTAGGTCCTATTATCGGACCCCCAATATCGTGGCCTAGAAGCGATATCACATACGCGATATTGCAGTTCCCGTGTGAGCCTATAAATAAGAGGTAGCGCACTTGGTTTTGGCATTAGTTCTTAGTCCCTTATCCAAACTCTTGCAATTTTTCCTTCTTAGAGTTAGAATTATTTCTCAGTGCATGCCCACAGTGTGATGATTGTAATTGTACAGCATCCTTTATTCGAGTGTGACGTAATTGGACGTGCACATGACCAGAAATAAAGATCAAGATTACTTCATCATTGTAGCATTTACTTAGTTTAACTATTTAATTATTACTTTTATTTATTGCTTTCATAGTTAACATCTCTTTACCCTAAACTCCTATTAAACGTGGAATGAGTACGACTTAATCATGAGCATTTAAGTGTGACTACTTGGTATCCCAGTAGCATACCTAGGCCATGCGCTTGGTAATCCTAGTGGTAGTCATGCACGAGGTCCAAGATGTGTATGGATGATTAAGAAACAAATGCTCATTACACTTAGGCTAGTTTAGATTCTCTTCCCCTATTTCCTCTTAGCATAACTCTCTCTCCCTTTTCCTCCTAGCGTAGCTAAGATTATTTTCCATTTCCTCTAGGAGTAGCACTAGGCTAGAAACCACATCATACACCTCACTCTGGACTAAACCATATGTGACAAAGCAAATACTAGTCTAGGTGGGAGGACAGCGAACTGCGATCAATGAGTAACTATCTAGATACCACAACTTTCCCATCTGCGGAGTTCAACTCGATCATGCATGAAAATCTCGTATTCATATGGTTAAGTGTAGGGGTACCTTGCCACTCATCATTGGTGTCATTGCCAAGGATGGTGCTAGTTATCTAGATTAGTTACATCATACAAGATCGTTGTAACAAGTATTAACGATACATCTTTTAGGAAAACAATGAAGTAAGTAATTGCAAATAAATCACACGCAAATTCACAACAATGTCTCTTTCACAAGATAGTGATAATGCAACATCTAGCGAGGAAATTCATTGGAGAACCAACGAAGAAGTTTGGAGTACTCAATCTTATGTAGGAGTTTCATATGTTCATAGACACCCCAACAATACTCAAGGACTCTCATCATCCAAATCTGACACCTCTAGCGAGGATGGGACATCCCATAGAACGAGGGGGCCCGTAAGGCCTATTACCTTCTCAATAATTAACAAAAATTTATCCAAGAATGATTGGGAGACTTACAAAATTCATGATGAGTCTTGCAGCCTTTATCTTCCTCTACTCCTTCAACATCAGGTTGTGACATGGATGATCATCTCTCTAGGGGCCAGCATAGAAATA
This sequence comes from Gnetum montanum, assembly GCA_015680685.1. Lineage (NCBI taxonomy): Eukaryota > Viridiplantae > Streptophyta > Gnetopsida > Gnetales > Gnetaceae > Gnetum > Gnetum montanum. Next base: position 230,534 of record MNCI01011011.1, read on the forward strand.
GAAATTGAACCCATGGGAAAAATCAGAAACGCCAACATGAACAAAGACAACATCGTCCCAACTCGCAAACTCATAACCTACCCAGTGACGATGAACCCTTGCTGGCCACTAAGAGCCTAATTCATATACAAGAGGTTGTTCGAACATCCCGCAGGCACCGTAAGGGAAGTCGTCTACCCATGCTTGATTTAAACAACTTTCCCAAATTTTTAGGAGGCTCTAATTTAGATTCACAACAACATCTACAAGATTTCCATGATGCCTGTGTATGGAACAATATCGATAATGGATGAAAAAAACTTAAGCTCTTTCCTATGACACTTGTTGGCCAAGAAAAAGTATGGTATAGGTCATTAAAACCAGAATCAATCCGACGTTGGCCAACAATGATAGAACTCTTTACTGAACGATATCAAACCTATGCAAGAGTGTCAACCTTGAGGAGACAAATCCAAGAGTGGAAACAAGCACAACATGAACCCTTGGACATGGCCTTAGAAAGATAGTATGCATTGTTAAACAACTTCCCAAGCCATGAGTTCTCCGAGGAGAGGCTAATGTACCACATTATTGATGGGCTCTGTAATGAAACAAGGGAGACCCTAGGGATGTATGCCCGAGGTCAACCATATGAGCTACAAACCCATCAACTCCAAGAGCTTATTAAGTAGGTAGAAAAAGAAGAAGGAGAAATGGCTAGATGGGAGAATGTTGAAAAATCTCAATGGGACAAAAATCTTACATCAACAAAGGTCCATAATCTGAAAGAGGAGAAATCAACTCATCTCAAGGAGGTGGAATCATCTTTTCCAACACTACAATCATTAAATGAAATTGAGGCAAAGATCAATAAGATGATGGAATGGATGCATAAAAAATATGGAGAATATGCCAACATTATTGGAGATAGAATCATGACGAACCAAGAAGTAGGATGAAACACCTTTGGACAATTCAGAAAAATGGTAGAAGAGAATAAGAACTTAACTGCCAATCATACGTATCAATGTAACATTTTCTTGTACAATCACCCCAAGGGCCAATGTCCAATCTTGTCACATTTACAGGAGCATTGGGAAAGAATGTTACATCCAGAATTCGTACAAAGATACTGTGTTTGATCACAGTGGCAACAATCCTAGTCATGGGGGAGCACACTCTCAAACTTATTAGACTCTTCATATCATCCAAACCTAAGTGATTATCAAGTCCAACATCGTGTTTCTCCAACTGGGTCAACATCCTCTATCTCATCACATTATTGTCATTCTCTCCAATACTATCAACCCATATCCTCTCCAACACAACCACCACCTTGGATGCCTTACACTTCTCCTCAATTTCAAAATTCTCATCCTTCACCTCCTTCTACATCACCACCAACTATTTCAAAAGAGTTTGCATCATAGCACCAACCCATGAACATTACTTGTGCTTCTATTGTCAATAGCAGTGGGAACTCTCCTCAACATCGAAGACACCCCTTCTTTAGGCATGACCAAAAGAAGGGACAGAATAATTCCAAGCCCACTACACCTTCCAACCTAGCACAATTCCAATACTGTAGTGCAGCTCCCTCCTTGAATCCAATGCCTCATGTTACTTTCTCTAGGCCACCAACCAATACTCCAACAACCATATGGCCCAATGAATATAGCCACATCGGGAGACATGTTGATCCTTGCATACCATCTTACGGTCGCAAGTACCATAGTGGGTCAATTCCTTATAAATTAACCACATCTTATAACTTACCCCACTATGTCAACTCTAATCAGGTGTGTGAACCCCAATGGGGTAAGTATGACTGAGTCCCAACATTTCCAACATGCAAGGATCCCAGTTTTATATTTATTCATCCTAGCCATGCTCAACTATTTAGTTATGGGAGATACCCCACATTCTAATAACAAGCAGGATTAATAAATAATTTTTTATTTTCTTTGATTCTGAAATTTTTGTTTTTTAGTTTTTCACTTTTCAACTTATTGTTTGATCTTTTTCCTTTTTATCTTTTTATCTTTTTAACTTTTTATGAGTAATCTCATCTAGAAATAAAACACTCATGTGAACTATTGGTCAAGGTTTTATTTTATGCTATCAAGTCTCAGGTGACTAATTATTTGAACAACAAGCCCATCACATTCACTCCCCCATTCTATTAATAAGAGGTTCTAACCTGGGTACAATGATATTCTTAATCATTAAAACCTAAAGTAACCTTGTGTTATCATACCCAGAGTGAAGAAGGATGGACTAAGCGAGAAAGGCCAGGGTGTGACATCAAGGGGACTTGTGGATTCTCTTTGGTGGCATCTATAGGAGTTATCATGTAGCCTGGTTATACTAAGATCCTTGTAGACCTAATGAAAATGGGAGTAAGAGTAATCAAAATGCACTCAACCAGAAAAAATAATGCTATTCTAAGGGATCCCACTGGAAAGACATGCACCCATGCCTGAAGGTAGGCGGCTTCTCTAGATTAAGCATTGAAAAAAAAGAGAAGAAATATGCATGTGTGCCACAAAGCAAGAATCACTCCTCCCTTGAATGAAATTCCAAGTGATTGTACACCTTGCTATCATGATGCTCTTATGGTTGTCCATCATGGGAAAAAACAATGCGATGTCACTGATCGGAGGAATGGACTTGGTCTTGATTTTTGACTGATAGGTTAATGACACATTAATCATGCCTTACACTGAGACTTCATTGTGCCCTGAGTTAGTTACCTCATGTCCCAATCTCTCCAATCTCTTCTACAATTCACCTCATCTTGTTGTTCATGTAATTGTGACTCGTGTCTTGTATAGCATTGAATTCATACCTCATTACGGTGGTATCTACATGTGTGTGTTTTTTGAAACTAGTGTGGATTAAATTTAACCCTTCTAGTGCCTATGGACATTTTAAGATGTGGTTATGCAAGGGCATTATAGGTTGGAACCTACTTTGGAGAGGATCCACTTGTGTGACTTTTGTAATTTGTACTTGTTGCACACCACCACATCATCTTATACCCTCCGAGTACTTCATTGCCAAATCTATTCTTTCCTTTGTCATAATTTTATCAAACATTCATCAAAACTAGGTCCTTTTATGTGTCACCCAAACAAACCAGGTCCGACATTAAAATTTTAGGGAAACTTGCTTGAAAAAAATTTCTAACTCTAAAATCACACTAAGCAGAGAATTCAACATTTATTAAAGACAATGAGTAAGGTATGAAATCATTGAACTTTTTTCAATAACCTTACTAACAATTGATCTTTGTGTGATTATAGATGGCCCCTAAAAGAANAGCTCATAATCCTTGGATAGAAGAGGAGAAATGTCAGGCGCTTCTTCAATAGTATCAATCTCAAAAGCCTAGAGTGTAGAACAAAGAAAAGGCACCCATGGAGGAGCCATCGCTATCAGGAATCCCATGAGTTCCACGAGTTTTATCTTTTGTGTCTGTGTCCAAATTTTTTTTACTTCTCCACTGTGGCATGAATAAATTCCTAGGTAGTCAATAATCCCATACCTATCCACTGTGTAATTAACTGAACTTGTTCCTCACTTTCTTTGACTCGAGGATGAGTTGTTATTCAGTTGTGGGGGTATGATGAGTCATGGTCTGTTAGGTGTCATGGTCTTTCAGGTCCTATTATCAAACCCCCATTATCAGACCCTCGATATGATAGCCGTGATATCGCGTATGTGATATCGTGGCCTAGAAGCGATATCGCATACGCGATATTGCAATTCCTGTGTGAGCCTATAAATAAGAGGTAGCGCACTTGGTTTTGGCATTAGTTCTTAGTCCCTTATCCAAACTCTTGCAATTTTTCCTTCTTAGAGTTAGAATTATTTCTCAGTGCATGCCCATAGTGTGATGATTGTAATTGTACAGCATCCTTTATTCGAGTGTGACGTACTTGGACACGCACATGACCAGAAATAAAGATCAATATTACTTCATCATTGTAGCATTTACTTAGTTCAATTATTTAATTGTTCTTATTATTTATTGCTTTTGTAGTTAACATCTCTTTATCCTAAACTCTTATTAAATGTGGAATGAGTACGACTTAATCACGAGCATTTAAGTGTGACTACTTGGTATCCCAGTAGCGTACCTAGGCCATGCACTTGGTAATCCTAGTGGTAGTTGTGCATGAGGTACAAGATGTGTACGGATGATTAAGGAATGGATACTCATCGCACTTAGGCTAGTTTAGATTCTCTCCCCCTATTTCCTCTTAGCATAACTCTCTCTCCCTTTTCCTCCTAGCGTAGCTAAGATTATTTTCCATTGCCTCTAGGAGTAGCACTAGGCTAGAAACCACATCATACACCTCACTCTGGACTAAACCATACGTGACAAAGCAAATACTAGTCTAGGTGGGAAGACAGCAAACTACGATCAACAAGTAACTATCTAGATACCACAACTAGCTCATTTACGAAGTTCAACCGGATCGTGCGTGAAATGCTCATATTCGTATGGTTGAGTGTAGGGGTACCTCGCCACTCATCAATGGGTCACATGTCTTTCTAGTAGTTTCCCAAGAATGATTTCTTGTGTATTAATTAATTATTATTAATTTGTTACCTTGTCATAAGACTACCTTCAGGAATGGATGACATCTCATTCTAGTGATGTAATAATAGAATAGTTATTTTTAAAAGATTTTCCAAGTATATAATAAAAACATGAGTAGTTTGGAATTAATTTGGAACTATTAAAACCAAGGGTAGAAGTCCAAAGAATCAACAAAACTTCTTGATATCACATCCTTATCCAACACTTTTTTGTCCTTCCTTCTTTCTTAAAGGTTGACTGATCATGGATTAATTTGGATTTTTAACATGAAAAGGACCACATAGTATTCACATGACAAGGGGTTCTTGTTATTGAAATGGGGGAATAAATGTTGTGATGTCATTGTCATATACAATTATTCCTTTAATAATCTAATATCATAGAATTAAGTTCGAACACATGGAGTTGATTCATGGACATGATTGAGAACTTTATTAATAATAGATTGAAAATATTTGTAATGCATAAAGAAAATCATCCAAAAAATTAGAAAATCATATAAGAAATTACAAACATATTAAGAAATAAAAAATAGAAAATAACTAGGAAATTCAAAGAAATTAAAAAATGATAAAAAATTATCAAAAAAAGTTAAAATTCTATACAGCTCTTAAATCAAGTTGAGGTATCTCATCCATGACTAAAATTCAAAAAGAAGATATGGAAGGTAATAGCAATTATGGTAGGGATTGAAATAATGATACTATCTTAAATTTATTAAATGGATTAATTTGTCGTATATTGACTAATATAAGTTTTTTTGGATTAGATGAGTGGTAAGTTTACAATGTGTCTAACCTATTAATTGCATGGACAATATAAAATCCTTCTCATAGAATTTGCAATTTCGTATGTTAAGGAGCAAACCTTGGATCATAATAGAGGACCTTATCACCTAGCTGAAGATATAGATATCTAATTTTTAGTTCATGTTACCACTTATTATAGACTTTGTGTATCTTGTTATGTAATAGGATAATCATCCTATTTTTGTATAGAATGTTTAGATTCATTAGGTATTTTCTCTATCCTAGAGTTAGGTCTAGATCTAAATCACAAGCATAATGGTTAATGTACAAAGTTCAATTTGAATGGATCATTTTGGTAGCTTTTCATACACAAGTTCATAGGGAAAGTATTCTATAGGAATTTTTCAAGTGTACATATATGCCCATGAAGCATCATTAAATTTGATATTCTAATCCTTCTTATATTTACACACAATTCATGTTAGTATTTGATTGATCCCTCTATTTATGACTTCTATCTAGTTCTTGGCTTAAGAATGATAATATGTAATTAATGTATGATCTACCTTCAAGTATTATATAATCTTTTTAAAAGTTTTCACTAAGAAATATGTTCCATTATTCAAAATAACTATGTGTGACATGCACAATCTATTTACCATTTTCTACTCAAAGAATTTAGTTATAGTTGCTATGATGCAATCAATAACTATAGTCACTTTAGTCCACTTCATGTATTAGTTGATAACATTGATAATGTAAGATTTCTCATTCAATAAAGGTATGATGGGGTCCATAAAATCAATTCCCCAAAGATCAAAAGGCTCTAATGACTGATTTCATTATTGCAATCCCTCAAAATAACTTGTAACCCTAGTATCTCTTTGATAACATTTGTAGAATATGACAAAGTGATGTGCACCTCTAAAGAGTGTTGGGTCAAAAATAAACAACCATGAGAATCTTAATGCTCATTCCTCTTCTCACACAATGGCTACCACATGGCCTTTCATGTATACCTTAGAGAACTCTCAATTGATTCAACTATAAAACACACTAGCAAACCAAGCAATCTACACAAATTATATAGATGTTTCATCTATCTTCATAAAGAATATAACCTAATAAGAAAAAATTGAATCTATCACATCCCCATTCCCAAATGATGTTTCTGCCTAATGAAGATGATGTCTCTTCATAACAAGTGTTATTGTTATCTTAACAAGACTTAAAAGGGTAGTTGTAATTGAGACCCGAAAGGGCATGTTGTAATAATAGATGTGTCTCTTACCCTAAACCTTTGGGGGTTTGACCTAAGGCATTTATACCTAGGGTTAGAGGTCATGCAAGCATGGAGTGGCAAAGCTTGTACAAGAAACTCATGGGAAGCTGGGTGATGTGGAATAGGAAGTGAATTGGCCATCCCTTCTGGCTTGGTTATAAGCCTAACCATGGTGGCAGTGCTAGATTTCAACTAAGGGATAGATGCCAAAGGAACAAAACCCCAAGGAACACTCTCAAAGCACAATCCAAATACACTATTCCATATCAATAAATTATATGTTTCTTCCTCTTTCTGCATTTTTCCTATTATTTCCTTTATACATAATGTTGAATATCACATATGTTTTGCATTTGGTATATTTTCTTTGTATACATAATGTCTAATATATCGTATAGTTGATGTTTTCCATGACATCTGGGGATGAGATCTCATAGAATCTTTTGTTTATTTCATTTAGAAGGAACCTTTTGTTTCATCAATTAGGTAAGATAATTAGAAAACTAAGAAATGGTTGCTAATGAGAAAACTATAGTTACCTTTACAAACAAAGGCTCATCTAGAAATTGATCTAATAGCTTTATCATCCCATCATAAGTAAGATAGAAAATCTATGATAACGTTCTCAATTTTCTTCTCATCTATCATAGTGATGTTTAACTCTTGTAAGATTACTAGCCACCAAAGGCTCTTCTATAAATTAATTGAACAAGGGCTCTTCATGAGCTTTATCATCCCATCGTAACTAAGGTAGGTAATTTTCTATAACATTATTCAAGGACTTAATATTAGCCTATTCATTAATAACCTAATTTTACTCTAATCTATGTGCATAAACACTTGATAGCCAAGCACATAATGCTTGAACTTTTCAAGTACATACACAACTATCATTAGCTAATTTTCTATTGTGGTGTAGTTGAGTTATGTACTTGTAATACTTTTGCTTGCATAATGGATGTACTATGGAAATTTTTAATCATCGTAAGCATGGCTTCTAAAGTATAGTTAAATCAATCGATCATTATATGGAAAGGTCTAAACTAGTTAAATACTCATAAAATTGGAGTTTCCACAATCTTTGCCTTAAGAAGCTCAAATGCTTTTGCACAATCTTTCATCCAAATAAAATTTGCATCCTTCTTCACAATTACCACCCATGATTTTATCATCTTGGATAAGTTCTCAAGAAAACACCTATAATACCTAGTAACTCCAAAGAATTGAAGATCGTAAAACTTAAATGGAGGGGATGAATAAGTTCACAACCAAATTTAATATGATTCCCCAACTTCAGTAGTCCATACTTGGAGGGCAACTCACTTGCACACCTCCAAACTTTGTTTCTTCAAAAATGTGGTTTAGAGGATACCATAACCTTTACTAGATTTGAGCTCTACCACAGAGATTTTCATCACTATGAAATCTCTCAACCCTACAAGGTCCCAATAAGCTAAAATGTGGTTTGAAGAGCATCACACCCTATACAAGCTATAAGCTCCACTTCAGAGTGTTTTGTCACTATCAAACCACTTAACCCCACAAGGTCCTAATAATCTTAGAATGTGGTTTCAAGGATCCCACAACCTTTACAAAATTGAGCTCCACCCCGAAGTGTTTTAACGCTACATAAACACTCAATCCCACAAGATCTTTACAAGCTCAATAATGATGCCTTCCCACAAGAAGCACATCAATCCCACAAGGTAATAAGAGAAAAACAAAATTACAAGGATAAAATGTAACTAAATTATGGGTCATTGTACTTTGAGGTATAGTATAACACATACAACAAACAATCAAGAAAATTATTTGACAACTAAAGTACATAAGTATAATATATAATGATTGAATTGATAGTAATAATTCTTGCTTAATCCTTATACAATATCCAAGAGAATGAAGTCTTCTTATAGCCTTGGAGTTTTTGAAATCACCTCAAAATTCCTACAAAAACTATCTAACAGATAGTGTAGATGTCTTCTTTGAGATTGAAACATTTCTTTGAAATTAACTTCAATTCTTGGAAGATGTCTCTTCTAAAATGAAGATGTCCTCTCTTGGGAGACATTTTTGTTTTTGGGAGACATCTTTGCTAGGTGTCCTCTACTTTGGCCAAGATGTCTTCTACATTTGGGAGATGTCTTCTCCTAATGAGAAGTCTCATATTTTTAGGAGACATCATCTTTGCATGTGCTTCACTTCAGTCAAGACATCTTCTACTTCTAGGAGACGTCTTCTTAGCTTTTGAACTTTGATTCTTGAAGCTTTTCCTTGATCATTGAAGCATCTTCATCTAATTTTTAGCCTTCATCTTTAACCATGCTAAGTCATGCTCTCTTCAGTTTTTGTAGTCTTCACTCTAGAGCATCTTCATTTAGCTTGTAGTATTCTTTACTCATCTATGCTCCCTTGACTCCTTGTAGTTTTTACTTGGTCATCCTTGTACTCAACCCTACTCCCTTGAGTTTTCACTTTGAGATTTCTAACAGATGTCATTCTTTGAGCTCTCTTTCATACCTTGCAAAAATATCACCTTCCACAACATTCTATATTCTCCATTTTTCTTAGGTTTTAACATACTAAAAGGTCAACAAGAATGATCTTACATGTTTCACTATTTAAGCTCTTTGGGTAATTCCATGAGTCACTTTAATTTCTTCAAGATGCACTTTAATGTTTCTTTCTAATATTTGGTGTCCTAAGACAATGCCTTCCTAGATCATGAGATGGCTCTTTTACAAAGTAAGCTTCAAATTGATCTCAACATATCTATTACATACTTTTCCTCGATGGTCAACGACTTGGTCAAAGTTAGACCAATAGGTGAAAAAGTCATCCATGAAGACTTTCACACTATTTTCATTCTACTTTTGGAATGTGCTAAGAATCAAGCATTAGAATGTAGCAAAGTTATTGCATAGACCAGAAGCCATCTTCTTATATGTAAAATTCCTGATAAACTTTTGATGTTATTTTATCTTGATTCTTTAGAGAAATCTGAACTTGGTTATAGTCATTATAATCATCCAATAAACTATAATAGTTATGCCTTACTATTGTATTTAGCACTTGACTAACAACTAGCAAAGAAAAATTGTTCTTAAATGTGGCTATATTCAATAGCATAAAATTAATGTAACTCTGTCATCTTTCTTCCTTCTTTGGTATCCTGTCAAGTAGGCTTATCCACTTGATGTCTGCAATAGGATATATGAATCCTATGTCTTGAAAGTTTTCAATCTTTTATTCATCACATCCTTCATCTTGGGATTCAACCTAAATCATGGTTAGCATCTTAGCTTCATTATTGGATTTTTGTACATGCTATGTTGGCATATACATGAATCAATGATAGTAATGTTATCATAAGACCATGGAAAGGTTATTGACCATTTATTCACCATTTCCAAAGGTTTTTTTTTTCTTTTTTTTCTTTGTAAGCTTTATGTTGATGATTATGGATTTTTCACTTTAAAGGAAAACATGTTTAAGTGATTATACTAATGTATTCAACTCTTTTGGTTCTAACATCAGGTTTTTAAATATCTGTAACTCTTTCTAATCAATGTTTTCTTCTTACGCATGGCCTTCTTAGAAGAGTTATTATTGTCTTTCATCTCATCCAACTTTTCCACATAAGAGTTGGTGAGTTTCTACACTAACTTTATTTATATTTGAGATTTACAATTTTCATTTGCCATTAGTCACTCAGTGTTCTTTTGTTTCATGAATATTGTATACAAACATTCCTTCATACCTACTTTGTTAGTCACTTACTACATGATAGCATGTTTCTCTATTTGGTATTCCATACTTTTTGCATTTATTTGTATCCTATATCAATATACATTATGCATGGAACTCTTTACTTCTCTATAGTTCTATGTTCATTTTCCTTTCCAATCTTCAAGGAAAGGTCCTACATGCCTAGCTGAGCATCAATGTTGCTAAGCCATGCTCTTTTTATAATGATTGAAAATTCTCCCTTACTATTATTTGCATGAATGAAGAGGAAATTTTTAGGATAAACCCATCCATTGATGGTGGTTAACACATCATCTACTTGTCCTAAGGAAAAAATGATACATCAATTTACAAGCTCTAATCTGATGTTGCTTTTTCACATTAATGGGGAGGTTTCAACCTTTGTACATTTCTTAGGAGATTAACTTCATGTTTAAAATTGAGTCTAATAAATCCTTCCATGAAGCATTTCTTATCATCCAAAAATAAACCAAAGGACTTCTCAATACTATTCTTTTTTGACAAAGAGTTTCTACTTTAATCTAATCACTTATTACATGACTGAGTATGATAATTCTCAAATTTGAAATTTGATATGAGGAAGCATTGGCTTGTTTAGAACATTAAAAGGTGTTGAAGCTTGAGCTAGGGCCATAACTATAGGTTCTTACATCAATTTAGATGAAGTAACATGTCCGCCTACTACCTCTACAAGCATGGGACTCATCCTAAAGAAATAATGCTTTTGAGGCTTATGCTCAAAGCTACTAATACTATCATCTATCTACATGTAAACTACTCTTATTACATTATTTTTTTACAATAATGGTGGCAACTCACTTTGAATTGGAAATGGAACAAGTAGTAAGGAAATCATCGTATGCTAATGAAAAAGATCAAGAAGATAAGAGGCATAGGAGGATGACTCAGTGTGTGGTGTTATGAGCTTGTAATACTCTAATGAATAGAAGTCATGTGAGGGATCTTAGGCAACAAAACAACTTGAAGAGATATATTGTTGGATATATTACCCATAAGGATCAGATATCTTATAGAGATACTACTCCCTACGTGATGGAATCCCCCAAGATTGTGGATTTTACCACTACTATTAGTATTATTCCTAAGGTTAAGAAGGAGTTATACTTAAAAGCAATGTTGTTTTTTATAAGGATTCCTATAGTTTCCTTAAGGATAAGATCATCTTAATCCACAACATCATCTCTAAGTCTTCCACAATGCTTGTATCCTACAAAATATTGAAAATGATTAGCAAAAATTAAAGTTGTTTCCTAAAACACTCATAAAGGAAGCAAAGAGATGGTATAGATCCTTAGAACTAGAATTAATTCAAAGATGGAGTATCATGCTAGAACTCTTCAATGATAAGTACCAAACCTATTCTAGAGCATTCAATCTAAGAAAAAAATATAATGATGAAAGTAAGGAACACATGAATCCCTTCATGCAGAAATGGAAAAGTACTATTCATTATTACATAGATGCCCACGCCATGGATTTTCTTAAAAGAAATAATTCAGACACATCATCAGTGGGCTAAGAAATAAGACTAGAGAAACTCTTGGGGTGTAGGCCCAAGACAAACCATCTAAAATGATAACTCATTGAATTTAAAGACTCATAAACTAAGTGGCAAAAGAAGAAGGGGATTAAGAAAAAGAGAATATGCTGAAGAGTATAATAAAGATCCAACAATAAGGAAAATAGATGTAAAAATATGGGATTCATAAGAATAAAATTTGAAAGACACAAACTAATAAAGACTCTACCAATTTAGAAATTAGTTAATGACATTGCAATAAAGGTAGATAAAATGTGGGATTCCATAGATGAAAAGTTCACTACAACACTAAAGATAGTAGAGGAAAAGACTCAACAAGCTATAAGTAGAAGCAAAGAAAAGAAGAAAATAAGATACATTAGACATGAAACCTACATAAATAAAGGAAAATTTATTTTAGTAGAGAAATTAATGGAATCTATTTCAAAAGATTATGAAGGATGCAAAGTATGTCAATATGAACATCCTAAAGGATATTACCCTATTATGGCCCACTTACAAGAATCCGAAGCATATGTACTTAATCCAAAATTTGTCAAGAAACAAATGCCCAAACAATTACCTTATCCACAAGGTACTTTCTGACAACACTACCAACAAACATACTATCCAAGCATGTCTTACCCTTAACTATAGGAGCAATACTAGCAACAATGGCAACAACCACAAGCATGGGGAATGACACCACCATGACAACAAAATCCATACATGTAGCCTAATCCCTATGGATACTATGTTCAATGTCTACTCTTTTTTGGAAACACTTCAATCCATACCTATTCCTCCCATTATCCACCTGAATATCGTATACCCACTACCTCATGTATGGATCCAAACTCTTACATATCCCAACCAATAGCTAGTCCTTTACTTCAAGCTTCAAATACTTTATCATCAATACCACCATCAATCATTCAAGGAGAACTACCAACACATCCATAATAAAAGATTGCTACCAAGGCAGTCACTACACAAGAGGATGTGATAATAAGTGAACAAAAATTTAGGAAATATCCCTTCTTTAGGGCAAGCCCAAAAAAGATTTGAAGGATGGGAACTTCATCTAACTCTATCCCATCCATACATAATCCTCCAAGAGACACTATGCTTCCATTATTTGTAGACAAGAATATAACTACTATCATTCTCATTCAAACAATAATGCATTAGATTAAATCAAGAGCACTGGCCAAGAAGAGAATAGATCCTTAGAGTCCCTTAGTCTATCTCCAAATAATAGGACATAAACCATGCAAGGCTCTCTTAGATTCTAGGTTAGGAGTCAAACTTATTTCATACAATATGTACAAGGCTTAGAATCTTACCCAGCTAAAGAAACTGGCAAACCAGTCAATTGCTATTTCACTTGGACAAGTAGATGACATAATTACCACCATAAATGGCCAGTCTTATCCTACTAATTTCCTCATCATACATGTGGGAAAGAACAAAGGGAAGCTTTCCATAATCATGGGAAGAGCATGGCTTAGCACGATGGACACTAAGCTTGAGATCAAAGACTTTTTCAAGGAAGATGAAGCCAAAATTATGTAAAGACGTAGAGTTCCATGTATCACATATGACTAGAATAGGTGCAATTATCTGTAGAAAATTTAGACCACATAACATTATGTCATCATAACATGCAATAAATGTATAGAATACATGTGTGTGCAATAGTTCTTATATGTAGAAACCACTAGATAAGAAGGAACCCAATGACTGATTGCTAAAAGAGAAGTAGAATCTAACATATGCATGAAGCCTTTGAACAAAATTACAAGTGCCTATTTTGAAGAAATAGACAAGTCAAAGTAATTAAGAAGACAACTCCTTATATGAAATCATAACAAGAGGAATATATTAAATGGGAACACTTAGGGATACTAGAAAAGTATAAACAAGAACTAAATTCCCTACCAAATGCACTAGAATACACTTTCCTAAATAATAAATGATCAATAATCATAAATGCCAATCTTGAAAAAAGAGAAAAAGAAGAAACTCTTAGAAATGATGAATGAATGATCAAATACATTGGCATGGTCCTATGATAAAATCACGATCATCGATCCACGTATCTGTCAAATACCAAATCTATACACATCCATCCATTAAGCCCCACTGTCAACCTTAAAGAATATTGAATCCTAAACTTCAATAAGTTATCAAACAAGAATTGGAAAAACTATTGAAAGGTAGATTCATTTATCCCATAGAAGATAGTGAATGGGTTAGCCCATTAGTCATTGTCCCAAAAAATTGTGGCAAGTGGAGGGTCTACATTGACTTTTGATTGTTAAACATGGCAACATTAAAGAACCATTTTCCTCTACCATTAGTTGACCAATTCTTGGAGACCCTTGCAAGATACAAGTACTATAGTTTCCTTAATGAATATAATGAGTACAACCAAATTTACATCGCACTAGAAGATCAGGACAATATCACATTCACAATCCATAGGGAGCAAATGCACTAGAAGTAAATGCAAAAAAGATCATAATCATTTAAAATATCACTCAGAGCCTATAAACTATCAAAGATGCTAGATCATTTCTTGGCCATACAAGATACTACAAAAATTTATTGAAAATTTTTCAAAGATTGGAAAACTACTAGTGGAATTAACAAAGAAATATGCATCATTTTAATAGACAAAGTGATGTAAGAAAGCATTTGAAACCTTAAAATAAAAATTGATCAGCCCACCAATGCTTTGAGCTCATGATTAGTCCAAGTCTTTTCACATTATGATAGATGCTTTAAACTATGTACTAAGAGCATTATTACATCAACTCGATGATTTGAAAAGACCTTAATATATACACTACACCAACTGAAGCATCACCAAGGTACAACTCAATTTCACAACAATAGAAAAGGATCTTATGGCTATAATATATGTGCTTAAGAAATTTAGACACTATGTGATCAAGTATCCTATTTATGTTCATACTAATCATAGTACTATTAGGTTTTTTAAGAATAAACTAGTGGTAAGTACAAGAGTGGTAGGATGGCTCATTATCTTATAATAATTCAACATCACAATGATTAATAAAGATGAAACTAATAATGTTGAAGTAGATCACTTTTTAAGGCCAAAACCCAGGAAAATGATAAATCAATATCCAACCAATTTTTCAATGAAAATTTATTCATAGAGATAGCAATGGTTGTAGATTCAACAATGAAGTCATGGATTACTAATTACATGACATACCTTACTACACAAGAGCTTCCTATTGAATGGGATAATAAATAAAAGAAACACTTTCTCCACAAGGTAAAGAGATATATGGAAGTTAATGTCAAGAAGAGCTTCCTATAAAAGAAACACTTTCTCCACAAAAGCTTATTCTCATCAATATTCAATAGGTAAAACCATTCATTGACTTTTCTTACTCTTCCAAGAACTCTACCTTGCCTACAAAACCATTCACTACCTATTCAATCTTTCAAATCTCCACTCTTAATAATAGTCATGGGGGTGTCAAGTTTGACACTTAGGTACCAAATCCTCTTTTTCAATTCTTGTTATATTTTTTCTATTTCTTATCAATTTTTCACATTCTTTAATGACAATTCCATTCTTGTATACTTTTTCTATTTCTTACTCATTTTTCATTCTTTAATACCTTTTTCAATTTTTTATACATTTTTCTATTCTCACCATTTTTCCATGACTTTTTATTATCTTTCATGTACATATTTTTGTTAATTTTTCTGATAAAGTGTGAAGGAATAAAATAAGATGTAGTTCAAATAATGAGAATTTCACTATATGTTGTCAAATCATTGAAAGACTAATTATATATATGCAGTGAGAACACATCATCCAACCACTCATTTCCAACAATAGGAGGTTCTTACCATGAACATAATGACATTCTTTTCACAATAAAATTAAAATAAACCTATGATCATTATGCCTGGATGGAAAAGTAAAGGGACCAAGTGGGAATAAAAAGGATGTGACATCAAGGGTATTTGTGGATTCTCTAAAGTTGCTACTATGAGTTTTATCTTGTTGTTAAGTTGTATTATTTACTTGAGTTCTAACAAAAAATGAAAGTATGTCCAAAATAAGTGTTTCCTTACCATGTCACTAGAAAGACACCTTACCCATCCTTGAAGGTAGTCCTCCAGTAAGGTCGACACATTAATAACCTAATAAATGCACATAATAAAGATTTCTAGGGGTTCAATTGAAAAGACATGTTACCCATACCTAAAGGTAGGAAACTTCTTAGAAATTTCAATGTTTCTTGGACTCGCACTAGTTATGAAACTAGAAAGACATGTTACCCATGTCTGAAGGCACTCCTCTGTCCAATGACCAAGTAAAAAGTAAAAGTGTGCTAATTGATAAACTACTTTCTTGAACTTCATTACTAAGTGTTAATACCCTTTGCTATTATGATAGTCTTATGGTTGTTAGTTTTGGAATAATACAATGTGATGTCACTAGTAAGTGGTATGAACTTAGTTAGAATCTTTGATAGAAGGGCTAATGATTACTTAATCATGCATCACATATAAAATTCATTATTCCTATGGTAAGACACTTCATGTTCCATTTTCTGCAATCCCTAGTACTTCCATTCCATCTCACTACTATATATAATTATAATTTAATTATTTTATATAATATAGTATTATTTTCTCATTAAGGCAATACTAACATGTGTGTCTTAGAAGACATGTGTGTTTACATTCAACTCCTTGAGTGCCTACAGACACTTGTAAGTGTGGTTATACAAGGGCACTAAGAGATGGAGCCTGCTTTGTCAAGGATCCACTTGTATAATTTTTATGCTTCATACCTAATGTCTAATTCCACATCATCTTGTGCCTCCAACCACTTAGATGATCACTATTACTTTCCTATCTACTTATCTTCAAATTATAGATTTAGCAATCTTTACCAACCATCTCCTTTAGAACTAATCAACTTACCTTGCCCAAATTACTTCTTTCACCCACTCACTAATGACAAAATTTTACATTCTAAGCATCATCCATAATCCAGAATTTGTACAATATTTATACCTTCCAAACTATCCATTTGACTTCATTTTTCCATCAAAAATTGCTCAAAATCTTGAAAATTTCATAAGTGATATTGTAGATATAATGTATTAGCCCCTACAATTTTGCATCCATGATGTCATATCTACAATGTATCCTTTATAAACCTCTATATATACATGTGAGCAGTTAGAAATTTTTTATTTCCTTCGTTCCACACAAGGAGAGTTCATGTTGTTTTTCTAACCCGTTAGTACCCAAACCTCAGAGCTTCATAACTTCCTCACCATAACTCTAATTTCCATTATTCTTGAAACCTTTTGTTCACAAAGTGACTAACTTAGTTATGGGAAAGAGTGTTACACATAGTTTGTATGATTTGCATCAAATTTCTCTAACACCTAGAAGAACATATTAATAATCAAAACAAAAAGAATTAATTATATTTTAATTAAATAATCAAATAAAGGTAAATGAACTTAATAGTCCTTCCTAATTAAAAATTTAACCACACGTTAAATAAGAGATTAATAACTATGAAAGTTCATAAAGAACAAAAACATTAGGAGAATATAACAATCAAAGGTTTCTTTTCAAAATGTTTCTAACTCTACAATCTTGATAATTGTTGAAAGATAATAATAAGAATAGATTTTCATCAAATCCAAGGACCTAAGAGAGGATTATGAACTATTAAGAACTTGTTTGAAATCCTTGGGTAATAATAGATGAATTCTTTATGATTGCAAATGGCTCCTAAAAGATCTTTAGCTGAAGGACCCTCATAAAAAAGGGGTAAGCAAACAAGAGGAAGAGGACAAGCTAGAGAGAAAACTCCACAAGCTAAGCAAGAGGCCCAGTCATATAGTATCCATCAACCAACACCTATGATGGGGCAATCTATGCAGACTAAAGTTGATGTACCACCCTCTCAAGAACAAGGACAATACCTCACACTATCAGATGAATGCCTCTAAGCCATCTAAGATAAATCTATGATGTCCACAGTCATAGTGGAACTAAAATTTAAACTATTCATAGAGTTTACCCCTATTGACATTCAAGAGTAACTCCAAACCTCTCCTCTTTATTCCGCACTCTCAAACAATAGTAAATAGTATCTAGGGAAAGCATATCAATTTTGGAAGAATAAACAAGATGATGTCACTGTCAAGATTGAAGGGATCATAGTGTCATATTCAATTGATGCAATAGCTAAGGCACTTAATCTTCTCAATGTCAAAGCCAGCATGGCCCAAATCTCCACCAAGTTCAATATAGAAGCAAGGAAGTTATGGCTATATAGGGCCTATGGAACAAGTGAAAAGAAATATAGTGGATTTTCCACTATAGAGATCTATTTCAAGATTCAGACCTATCATCTCTTCCTAACTAAAATATTAAACAAAATTTCCATCTATGCTACTAGAGGAGGCATCATCCTCATGGGAAAATTTCAAGCTAATATGGCTCATCTATTATTTTTGAAAATCTAAATGAGTATTGAAGAAAAGAAGGGAAACTCACCTTACCATTCCCTTATCTTATTAAAAGATTATGCAGATAAGTAGGAATTATAGGCTACACAAATGATGTTCTCCACAAAACCTAGAATGCTTCTTATGTTGAAATTTCCAAAATAGCACCACCTAAGAAGGATCAAGTAAAGAAACTAGCTAGCATTGAGGAAGCAACTCAGTCTACACCAATAGAAAATGTTCTAGCCATGAAAAAAGAGTAAGCAGGACCCAGTGGATCAACACCAATTGCAAATAGACCAGGTCCAAGTGCTTCACCATCATAGTAAGATTACTAATCCTCTATGAGGCACTTATAACAGATAGTTAAAATAATGAGCTAGGAAATCATAGATGTCTCTAGCATGTATTGAGTGTACGAAAATCAAGACAAACCTACAATGTCAACAAGACTTGCTAAAGGTCAAATTTCATTATAAGTAGGAGAGTGAGGACTAGATACAACAAATATCTAGAAATGTTGCATCCTTTCAAGTGACACTAGAAATAAGAGAAGAAGCCACAGTAGTAATGATGCAACATCAAGATGTAGCAAAAGCAGCTAAGGTCATCATAGACCATCTCAAGAAGTCTTTTAACATTTCTATTATGCCACCAGCTAATATGACTGGAGTAAGGAATGTTGAAACAATAGCCAAAATGTCCATGGCCCCACAAAAGCACAAAGATATTCTAGATCAACTACTGTAGACCAAGCAAGTGATGTAAAATCTTTTTCATATTTCCAATGATATCACTACCATGTAGTCTAAATTAATTTTAACTAAGAGCAAGCTTATCATGGCAAGAACCAGAGTTGATCATGCAAAAAATGAACTACAAACGCTATAAGTAGAATTAGTTACATTAAAAGCAGAAATGTAAGACCCTACACAACACATTACACCTGATCAACTAGAATAATTCAAGAATGAACAGATGGGCCAATTGATGGTCAAATATGCCCATATATAGATGGAAAAGAAAAAGGCAACATGAAATGCCTTAATGGCAGAAGCACAAACCTACGCTCATGTCATAGCCTTAATTGCCTTGGAAGAAGATAATAAAAGAATTACTACTAAAAACATGAGGTTGACTAACATTGAGAAGCAAAAGAATGGACTAGAAGAAATTTTTTATTAGCTAAAGAAGTAGTTTACTAGAGTCAACATTGACATGAGAAAAGTGGCTAGGGAGAACAGGACCTTGTCAATGAAAGAAGTCCATGCAATACAAAAAAAGTCAACTATTAAAATTAGCTCATGGAAGAATGAGGCCAAGAAACATGAATGACTAAAAGAGAATTTTAAGTATCAAGTGGGAATGTACAAGCAAATAAAAAAGAAAGAAATCCAGATGGCCAAAGCTAATATTAGCTCAATCATACTTGACTAGCAGCTAATCTTGGATAGTCTTGCCCACGTCCACAAAGACAAAATCAAAAATAAAGACTTGTGAATACAAAATATCATAAAGTACATGGGATTAGCAAACCTTTGATATGCTAATCTAGCCATGTTAACAACAGCCAATTCTAAAATAAAACTAGAGTAACAAGTGATCATAGTTTATGCACTATATGAAAAAGAGTTTGAGGATAGAAAGGATGTATAGTAAAAGCTTTACATTACAAACTCCAAGCTTCAAGTGATCAAAGATAGCTACCATGATTAAAAATATGTAGCAATAAATCTATCTAGAAGAATGATAGATGACCAAAAATTGAGAAAGATTGCCAGAGCATTCAAGAAGAAAGGAGGTAGTTCATAGCTTGCTATGTCAAAGCCAATAACATGTTTCCATAGTTTCCATGCTCATGGAAAGTGTTCATCTTTTGGTATGTCAAAACCTTAAGGAAAGTAAAGAACATAGATTATTTGTGTGTGTGTGTGTGTGTGTGTGTGTGTGTGATTATTTTTCTTACAAGACAAAACCTTGGAAGAAGATCTACACAAGTATGGACAACAAACGATCAATTCAAAGGACAACGAATGTTAAAGAAAGACATCTCTAGAAAATTGTAGACATCTTGGTAGAATTGAAGTGAGCACAAGCAAAGACATCTTTGAGAAATAGCAAATGTCTTTCCTCAAGCAAAGACATCTTCACCAAAGAAAGACATCTTCACAAAATGTAGGCCAAATTCAAAAAGACATCTTCCATCAAACAAAGGTGTATTTCCCAGACAAAGACGTCTTTGCAGAATAGAAGGAAAATTCAGAAAGACATCTCAGGTAGGAAGAAGATGTCTTCCATGACCATTAGTAATCGTTGATTAGCTGTTACATAAGTTTCAAGATGCATTTAGAAACATGATAGCTATAAGAAGGCATCATATGCATTGGAAAATGTGCAAGCTTATGCACAATCATTATCAAATCATTTGTTTATCATTGTAATCTCTATTACTCTTCATTGTATCATCATTTTTTCATTATAAAGTGTCTTGTACCTCAAACTACAAGGATCAGCAAACTAAGTTGCATTCATCCCTTATAATTTTTATTCTCTAGTTTCCCTACAAGATTGATGTGCTTCTTGTGGAAAGGCATCTTGCTTAAGCTTGTGAAGATCCTATGAGATCGAGTTGTTGGTGCTACAGTATAACACTCTGAAGTGGAGCTCAAGGTTGTAAAGGTTTTGGAAGCTTGGAAACCAGATTCCAAGCCTAACGAGACCTTACAAGATTGTGTGGCTAGTGTTGCAACAAAGCACTTTGGAGCAAGGCTTGAAGATTGTACAGGGTGTGGACCCTTCAACCATAGTTAGGAAGAAACAAAGTCTAGAGGTGTGCTTGCGAACTACCCTCCAACTATGGACTACCCAAGCTGGTAAACCATGTTAAAATCAATGTGCTCTTTGTATCAAAGAATTAAAATTTGGTGAACTTATTCATCCCTCCGCAAACCATACAAGATTTTAATGTTAGTCAACTTTCTACTTCAAATTTTAATGTTATGTTTTCAAAAGAAATTTGTAGAATACAAGATTTATCTACTAGAAATATTGTGATTGAAGGATCTAGAAAAGTAAATGTGTATACCACTATTTTTGAAAATTCTACTAAAATTAAATCCAACCGTCTAGTAAGTTATGTAGATGATACGCATCTTTGGCATAAGAAGCTAGGCCACATAGATAAGGAAATTCTCCAAATCTTGGTATCTAAAGAAATGGTTCGTGGTCTCCCTAAGCTTAAATATTTCAATTTAAATATGTGTGAAGCCTATCAAAAAGGGAAACAAACAAGGATAAGATTTGGTAAGAAAAATTGTATTTCTACTACTAGTCCCTTAAGATCTACTTCGTATGGATGTGGTTGGTCTAATTCAAACTCTCGACTTAGGAAAGAAAAGATATTTTCTGACCATTGTTGATGACTACTATTTCTTTACTTGGGTTTCCTTTTTGTATCACAAAGATTAAGTGTTTGATCATTTTTTGAGAATTAGTAATCAGATCCAAAAAGAAAAAGCATACGGTATTACGGCTATCAGAAATCACAATGGAGGTGAGTTTAAAATGCAAAATTTGAACAGTTCTATCAAATGAANTCCCATCTCGTTTAGGATTCTATTCTTTCATTTAGTTACACTATTTTGTTGAGGATTTCTTATAGTAGAGAATTGATGTAGAATGTCATTCATTTGATAGAACTGTTCAAATTTTGCATTTTAAACTCACCTCCATTGTGATTTCTGATAGCCGTAATACCGTATGCTTTTTCTTTTTGGATCTGATTACTAATTCTCAAAAAATGATCAAACACTTAATCTTTGTGATACAAAAAGGAAACCCAAGTAAAGAAATAGTAGTCATCAACAATGGTCAGAAAATATCTTTTCTTTCCTAAGTCGAGAGTTTGAATTAGACCAACCACATCCATACGAAGTAGATCTTAAGGGACTAGTAGTAGAANGGCATATAGAGTGTGATGAGTCACCATTTAGTTAACTGCAATATCGCAGCCTATCTCCTCATCTATAAATAAGAGGTAGACAGATTCGATAGGCAATTAGTTTTTGAGTTAAGTTTTGATTTTATTTTTTGTTTTTCGTCTCAACCCTTTCCTTCTAATGCATGCCCGCAATGTGATGATTGTAATTGTATGGCATCCTTATTCGAGTGTGACGTACTTAGACACGCACATGATAGGAAATAAAGATCGAGATTACTTCATCATTGCAGCATTCACTTAGCTTAATTATTTAATTAATTGTTATTTACTTCTTTCCTAGTTAATCTCTTCTCACCCTTTAACTCCTGTTAAATGCGGAATGAGTACGACTTGATTATGAGCATTTAAGTGTGACTACTTGGTAACCCAGTAGCATACCTAGGATTTGCGCTTGGTAATCCCAGTGGTAGTCGTGCACGAAGTCCAAGATGTGTAGAGATAATCAAGGAATGGATACTCATCGCACTTAGGCTAGCTAGACTCTCTTTCACCCTTTCTCTCCTCGTTTAGTTAATATTATTTTCCACTGCCTCGGGAGTAGCATTAGGATAGAAACACACCATACACCTCACTCTGGACTAAACCATACGTAACAAAGTTAATACTAGTCTAGGTGGGAAGATAGCGAACTGTGACCTAAGGCTAACTGTCTAGATGCCACAACTAGTCTGTCTATGGAGTTTGACCGGATCGCATGTGTAACACTCGTATTTGTATGGTTGAGTGTAGGGGTACCTCTCCACTCATCATTGGTGCCATTGCTAGGGACGATGCTAGTTATCTAGATTAGTTATATCATACAAGGTCGTTGTATAGGAATTAATGATATATCTTTTAGAAATAAATAATTATAAAAAAGTCACATATAAATTCACACATAATTTCACAATCATGCCTCTCCTATAAGATGACAATAATGCCACACCTAGTGAGGAAATTCATTGAAGAATCAACGAATTATATGACAACGAAGATTGGAGTACGCAACCCGAGGTGTAGGTTTCTTATAAACATAAACGAAGGCAACATCATCCCAACACATAGAAGCATAACTTACCCAATGACAATGAACCCTGATGGGATGTGATATCACATGGGCCACGATATTGCATCAGCCACGATATCACATCTGCCACAATATCGCATACGCAATATCGCAGTGCGCCACCAAATCTATAAATAAGAGGCGGCTCTCCCTTGTTTCTCATCTAGGACTAGATCGTAGCAAAACTCTGGCAGTTTTACCTCTCCAGAGATAGAATAATTTCCATGTGCCCATAGTAGGAGCTCCAAAGTGAACGGATCTTTATTTGAGCAAATATTGTACCTGAACACAAGTTTGTGTACGGAAATAAAGACAAACTTCTTGGATAAACCTTGCAATGCATGGACTAAGATAGATAGGACTTTATTTATTGTTATTTATTTTTTATCATTTAAATGCTTTATTAGTTAATTAAATCTCTCTCAACCCTTCTCCCATAGTTAAGTGCATTCAGTACGACCGCTTCGAGCATGTGCATTACACTTGGTGATCCCAATAATGAATAGCATTTGGTAACCAAGGTTGCATTGGTTCAAGGTATGAACGGTAAGTGGGAATGGATGCTAATGCTAGGTTAATTAAGGCTTAGTTAGTTAGTTAAAGTTAGTTAATTAGTCTCTTCACCCTTCACCTCATTAGCATAGGAGATAAAACAAAAAAGATATAAAAAAATCATATACCTCAAACTTACTTAACCATACAACCATGAAAAATACAAGCCTAGGAAGACAACGAATGATTAACCTTAAGTGTTCCATGAGGCATGTAGGCACTTAGTCTACAGAGTTCGACCGGATCGTGCGTGTAACGCTCATATTCATATGGTTGAGTATAAGGGTACCTCACCACTCATCATTGGCACCGTTGCCGGGGACTAAGTTGTTTTTCCGCTAAGCAGAACATAGGAAATTATCCACATCGTTGGGAGCTTAAACAAACCCTTAGGGTTAATTAAATGAAAAATTATATAACAATTAATCAGCACACCAAATAAGACATAATTTCTTCTTCTTCGAACAAGAGCACTTCACCACCTAGGGATCATACAAGAAACAGTCAGCAGTCTAACATGCATAACCGAGAACAGCCAGTTCCTCAATAGTATCGGGTGGTATATACTCATTACAATGAGTACATACCCAATTTTACCTTTATCCTCCATTAGGATGAACAACTGCATTGGTGAGATTTGCAAGGCAACATAGTGTTACCTCCAGATCGTGCAGTCGCAAACATGCTCCTTCATGCTATGGCACAAATAGGCATGACAGAATTATATGCTGAATACGTTGTGGAAGATTATGACATAAGGGATTACCATCCCACAGCAACACAACGTCTAAGGGGCTCAAGGTAGGAAAGTTACCACACATCGTTGAAGGGCAAAGGCCCTCGTAATTCTTTGCCTGTCATAAGAGAAGTTAAGGGTAGTGAACCTATCTCAATAGGTTCTCCACAAGATGATGTTCCCCCTCCTAACGAAAGTGAGGAGGTGGGGTATTAGAACCTATGCTCCATGATACACAACCCTGGTTCTGATCCCCGTGAACACCAACTATTCACTGAGGGAAAAAAACACATGACAAGGATGGGCATTCTGATCATCATCACGATTGGGATCGTAGCCATCGAAGAGAAGGTAAGAAACATCGTCCTGGCGATGGTTCTCCTTCTTCTTTCCCTTCATCACATCATTCACCCTCTCCTTCCACATCAGGGCGCAATCATAAAGAGCATAATGGTGAGGATAAGGGTAAGTGAGATGAGAGACCTCGACGAGAGAGTCGAGAGCAAGGACAAGGGCAGTCTAGAGAGTCTAGGCATGGTAGAAGGGAAAGTAGGGAAACACATAGGCATCATAGACATCATGAGAGAGATGATCATGATGAACCCCTACTTGACACCTGAAGTATGCTAGATATTATGAAGGTAGTTAGAATGCCTACAAGGCATCAAAAGGACAGTCAGATCAAGAGACTAGATATGAACAATATCCCACTCTTTGAAGGGGGATACAACGCTGATCTGCAAAATCATTTACAGGCATTTCATGATGTCTACACCTTGCAAAATATAGAAAACGAGTGGCAGAAGTTAAAGTTATTTCTTAGGATACTCATAAAGGAAGAAAAGAGTTGGTACCAGTCCTTAGAACTAGAAACCATTAGGAGATGGAGTACGATGTTAGAATTGTTCAACGATAAATACTAAAAGTACTCCAAAGTGTCCAACTTGCGTAAGTAGATCCAAGGATGGAAACAGGGTAATCACAAACCCTTGGATGCTTCCATGGGCCGATATTATGCATTGCTACATCATTGCCTAGGCCATGGTTATGCATAATAGGATCAACTACGCCACCTCATAGATGGGCTAAGACACGAAACTAGAAGAACCCTTGGGACATATGCCCAAAGGAGATTATCTGAACTTAGATCCCATGAAATTCATCGATTTTTGGAGTAAGTAGCTAAAGAAGAAGGTGAGCTATGAAAAAGAGAGAGCATGGAAGAATATAACCGCGATCCTTCCCTCAGAAAGAAGGGAGTACGATTCTATGAGGAAGAGGATGAGTCACCACTTGAAGAGTTGGTGAATAGAAAAACCTTGCCGCTTCAAAAGCTAACAACGGAAGTATTGGCTAAGGTAGATCAAATGTGGGACCCCATAGATAGTAGGTTTGAAACTATTTTAAAATTTGTAGAGGAGTCTAAGGAATGAAGTAGTGACCACAATAAGAAAAAGCAGAGAGATTCTGGCCATGCACGTGACAAGGGTAACGAAAAAATGACTATTGCTAATGAGGTTGTGGATTAGGATACAAACAATGACAGTGGATATGAGATTTTCCAATATGACCATCCTAAGGGATGTTGCCCAATAATCTCACATCTACAAGAGTCTAGGGTGTATGCACTCAACTCAAGACTTAACAGACAGCAGACACCCTGGAGGTTACCTTATCCCCAAGGTAACCCGAGGCAGTTCCACCAACTGTTAATGTATTATCCAAGTGGAACTTTGCCACAACCTATCGGGAAAGATTAGTAGTGCCACAAAGGGGACTTCCCAATTATAATGGGAAGGGCATGGCTCAGTAGAATAGATGCATGCCTAGGGATCCACGATCTTTCCCTAGAGATATCTAAGGAAAAAATTTATGGAAATATCGAGAAGAAGAAAGTTCCATGCATCACATATAGTGACTCAGAGGGTGATGACATGGAGGAATGCTCAACATCTCTTGCATGCAACTCGTGTGCCCAAGAAACTCAAATACAAAGGTGCCTGTATGTAGCAACCACACAACAAGAGAACACCCAGTGGTTGATAGCTAATCAAGAGAGTAGCCCACCAACATGCATGGGATGAACTGAGGGAACAACTTTTACCCACAACAAAATCATAGATACATTGGAATATGAGCGTCACCAACTTCCAACCCTTAACCTGAAAACATCAATCGAGAGAAGTTGGACACTTCTAAAAAATTCAAATAGGTGCTCATTATTTTGGATCTCTCCCTCTTAATTCAGTCATGGGGAAGATAGCCACCTATGCTAATCATTTGGGGCCCTCAGTTCTTTGAAGTTTTTTTTTACACATTTTTTTTTTGCACATTTTTGTTTTACACTTTTTTTTTTTACACATTTTTTTTACACATTTTTTTTTTTACAATTTCTTTAACTTTTCTTGTTTTTATTTTACAACATCATTATACTATTTCATTTCTTTATGTGTGTGTGTGTTATCCATCTTGTCAAGTTTGTCATTTAATAAGTGTTCTTCATGATGGTATGAACTATTTTCCTATTGATTGCTAATGTTTGGTTTTTACCTTTAAGTTATGATGTTGATACTAAGGTATGGTTATTTTGATATGACAGGCAATGAGTCCACTTCATCCATACATCCAAAAATTTCTATGGTCTCTCTTGGCTTGGAACTGTACAATCCCTTTCTAAATAAGAACTATTAACGAATTGGTGACTAGGCATTTCTCAAACTAAGGAAGGACTCAAGGATTGAAAAGCATGTGACTTCATGGGAACTTGATGTATTTTTGTTGGCCGTTCTCTTGGGTGCTTGGATCTTTTCTTCTTGAGTTTTCTTACCGTTCTGACATTACCCAATTATCGAGAAGCTGAGCTAATAAAAATAACAAAGTCTTTGCATGCTGTGGTTCTCACACATAAACACAAAAAAATAGTGAGAATTCAAAGCACACCCTTTAGACGAAATAACCATTTGGAATACAAGCAATGGTTATGAAACTAAAATAAAAATGTTCCCTCTAACTAAGGCCCTTCTCGCTTCCCATTCTCTTCTCCTTCGTTTCGTCGGAATGGTGGTGGATCTTGGATGAAGGCATTCTTGTTACTTCAAGGGGATGAATTGGCCGAATGCATTAATGCGAAGTCACTGGATGTGGTTTGTT
>MNCI01011011.1:276275-296778 GCA_015680685.1 Gnetum montanum
CAAGGTGGAAAGAAATGATCTCGATGAGTTGGAAGACAAGGTCCTATCAAACAACATACAGAACAGGAGGAGTAATCATTCAGCATCCATCAAGACGAACCTCCTACCAGACGGTCCGGGTAGGCAGAAGGACGAGCTGCTGCAGCACCTGAACTGGGACAACAACTCACGTTGCCCCAAGATTGTGTTTAGGCTATCCATGAGAAGTCCACATTCGCTACGGTGATTGTGGAGTTGAATTTTGAATCATTTGCAAAGTTCGCTCCTAAGGCCATTAGGGATCACCTCAAAGGATCTCCCTTATGGTCTATCCTCTCTAAAAGCGGTGCCTGGTACCTAGGAGAGATGTACCAATTTTGGCACAATAGGGAGAAAGGCACCACTGTTAATAATTATGGTGTGATAGTTGACTTCTCTACGTAGGCAATTTCGGAAGTGTTAAACCTTCCGAATATAGGGCCCCAGGTTGCTCGATTATCCACCCATTCAGACTCTAATGTGCGAAAGGATTGATTGGAGAAGGCTTATGGCATGGATATAGCATTTGGTGAATTGATGATGGAGGAGAGGGTTAACTTCAAAATTGAAACATATCATCTCTTCCCCAAAAAGGGCCTCAAAAGAATATCCACATATGTGGCCAGAGGATGTGCAGTGTTGATGGGAAACGTTAACACTAACCTACCCCATCTATATTTGATGGAGATCTTGAGGCGGTTCAAAGAACGAAAGATAGGGAAGATGGCATTGCCTTTCCCCTATCTTATCAGAAAGCTTTGCCGACGTGCTAGTATTTGGGGATACACCAATGATGTCCTCCAAAAAGTTCAAAATACTTCATATGCTGAATTGCTAAAGGTGCCAACTCCAAGAAAAAGCACTGGCAAAGAGTTGGGACCAGAACAAGAAGAAGAACAGGTGGCTGGACCCAATCAACCTCCAACCACAGGTCCTAGCTAGTAATAAGAAGTAGGGCCTAGCATAGGCCAGGATCAGCCGCTGCCATCGCAAGACTACAAACCATCGATGAGCCATCTGAGGGCCATCGCTGAGATGGTCAGTTAGGGAAGTCGTGATGATGCAAACCTCTTCCGCATCATCGATGATGCCAAGCAGCCTACTATTTCATTGGATCACACAAGGGGTGAAGTCTCCATTCACATAGGAGGAGGGGAAAGTAGATGGTCACAACAAATCTCAGGAAACGCAGCATCTTTCCAGGTGTAGTTAGAGACTGGTGAAGGGGCCACTATGGTGGTCATGCAACACCAGAATGTCACGGGAGTTGTAGATGTGGTCATAGACCACATCAAAGAATCCTTCAACGTACCTGTTGTGCCACTGGCAGATCTCTTAGGAGCACGGGATGCTCCAACTTTGGCCAGAACCTCAATGACTCCTACGGAACATGAGGATGCGCTTGATAGATTGCTTCAAATAAGGCAAGCACTGACGTCCCTAACAAAAGTAAGGGTAGAGCATGCTAAAGCTGAAGTGCAGAAACTACAAGAGCAGCTCGTGGACTTACAAGTAGCACAACGGGACCCTCTGCAATTTGTTCCCGCAGATCAGCTAGAAAAATTTAGAACTGAGAAGCTAACAAAGTTAATTACAAAGAATAAAAAGGTAATGGAAGAAAATGAGATGGTTGTTTGGGATGCCTCCGCAGCATAGGCGCAAACCCATGCGCATCTTAAGGCACTCAAAACCTTACAGGAAGAAAACAAGCAGCTGGTTGCTGACAATTTTCGGTTGACCACTATAGAAAAGAAAAATAACATTCTCGATGAACACTTTCATCAATTATGAGAATAATTTATCTAGGTCAACCGAGATGTAAGCTGTTTAGCCAGAGAAAATCGAACCCTCTTATTAGAGGAGGTACACGCCATTCGTCAAAATTCGGCGATTGAGATAAGCGCGTGGCAAAATGAGGCTAAACAACATGAGAAGCTGAAGGAGCACTTCCGCAATCAGGTGGGGATGTATAAACAAATCCTTAAAAAGGAGATCCATATGGCCAAGGCCCAAATCAACACTATCAGTGCTCAACACACTGATTGGTGGGCCATATTGGACACATATGCCTTCACCCACCAAGCGGAAGTTAAGAACTGGGACCTGCAGATTCAGGACTTGATAGAGTACATGGAGTTGGCAAACCTAAGATATGCCAACCTTGCCATATTAATAGCAGGGTGCTCAAGGTCAGAGCTCGAGCAGCAGGTAGCAACCACCCACATTAAATATGAAGCAGAATTTGCAGAGCGCAAGAAGCTGGTAGAGAAACTGGATGTTGCAAATTCTAAACTTGAGGTGGTAAAAGCCAACTACCAGGGACAGAAGGATGTTGCAACTAACTTGGCTCGATGGCTAACGGACCTTCACGAATACAAGAACAAAGCCAGAGCCTATGAGGAGGAATGACAAGTGTTCGTGGCTTGGTATGTCAAGGCCAACCAAATGTTCCCGCAACTACCCTATCCGTGGGAGGTACTGACCCTGTCAAACATTGAAAGATTAACATGGATGGCACAAGACCCTCGGACTGAAGAGGAAAAGCCCCAGGCCATACTTCAATGCCATAAAGCCTCAAAACCTAGAGCCCAAGATAAAGGGAATGCACCAATGGAGGAGCCACCGCCACCAGGAACTACATGAGTTCCAAATTTTTTGTAGTTAGCATATTTTGTGTGTTGTGTTTTCTTCCCACACTGTGGCATCATCCCATTTCTTTTCCCATCTAATAATCCCATACCTATCCACTCTGTAATCACTGTAACTCGAGGACGAGTTTTTATTCAGTCGTGGATGTATGATGGGACGCGATATCAAATAGGCCGTGATATCGCATCTGCTGCGATATCACGTTGATCCCCCATGATATTGCGTCTGCTGCGATATCATGTCGGTCCCCCACGATATCGCATCCCCTGTGATATCGTGTACATGATATCGTAGTCCATGGCAATGTCTATAAATAAGAAGTAGCTCTCCCTTGTTTCAAAAAGGGAGTTAGATTATAGCAAAACTCTAGCAGTTTGATCCCTCCAGAGATAGATTATTTTCCCAGTGTCTACCCACAGTATGGTGAATGTAATTGTACGGCATCCTTTATTTGAGTATGACGTACTTGGACACGCACATGACCGAAAATAAAGATTGAGATTACTTCATCATTGCAGCATTCACTTTGTTTATTTATTTATTTATTTGTTATTTACTGCTTTCCTAATTAGTCTCTCTTACCCTTATCTCATGTTAAACCGCGGAATGAGTACAACTTGATTACGAGCATTTAAGTGTGACTACTTGGTAACCCAGTGGCGTACCTAGGATCTACGCTTGGTAATCCCAATGGTAGTCGTGCACGAAGTCCAAGATGTGTACGGATAATCAAGGAACAGATGCTTATCGCACTTAGGCTAGATTAGACTCTTTACCCTTTCTCTCTTAGCTTAGATAATATTACTTTCCATTGCCTTCAGGAGTATCATTAGATTAGGAACACATCATACACCTCACTCTAGACTAAACCATACGTGACAAATATAATACTAGTCTAGGTGGGAAGATAGCGAACTGTGACCTAAGGATAACTGTCTAGGTTCCACAACTAGTCCGTCTACAGAGTTCGACCGGATCACGCGTGAAAACACTCCTATTCGTATGGTTGAGTGTAGGGGTACCTCTCCACTCATTACTTGCTAATAGTTCTAATTAGTATCCTTGTGATTTTCCTATTAGTAACCTCAGTGAGTTTATGTTCAACCCCCAAGTGTTGCATGAGTTTCTGAAAAGTAGTACCTGTGAAATGAGTTCCCTGATCAAAAATTAATGCATGTGGCACACCAAACCTATTTACGACATTTTATTGCACAAACCGAGTAGCAATAGAGGATGTAAAATCAATGATGGTTGCTGCTTATACTAATTTTTACAATAGTTAATAGCAACTATGATGCATACCTTTCCATTTGACATGGGCATGATGGGACCCATGAAGTCAATGCCCCAGACGTTGAAGGGTTTTAGTGGTTGAATCCATTATTGAGGTTCCTCCATTTGAGTAGTCATTCCATCATTTCATTAGCATCATTCACAACAGCAAATGTAATCGTGAGCATCCTTAAAGAGTGTTGGCTAGTAGTACCCTACCATCAAGATTTTAATGGTTATGTGTCTCCCAGAATAGCATCCTCCACAAGGACCTTCATGAGCATCTTGGAGAATGTGTAGTTGATTAGCATCAAGGACACACCAACGAACTAGGTCATTGTTGCACACCTTGTAGAGGTGTCCATTAATTTTCATGAAGTACTTTACCTAGTGAAGAAATTGTTATTTCTTTTAGTGGCCTAACCCTTGTAGCATCTCCTGAGTGAGAAGAAGGTGAGAATGCCATCATACCATTTTGGCTCATTGGGCATTTGTTCAACTATAAACCTAGCAAAGAGAAGTCCATTAAGAAACATGTCAAAGAGTGGGCTTTCTTCCTTTTTGTCATCCCATCACAACTGAGACAAGTGATCAGCGATCACATTCTCAATGCCCTTTTGATCTACCATCGTGAGGTCAAATTCTTGTAAGATCACTAGCCACTGTATGCCACAAGGACGCACCATTGGCCTATTTATTGGGAAGTGGATGGCATTGTGGTCTGTGTGCACAAACACCTTGTATCCAAGCACATAATGCCTAAACTTCTCTAGAGAAAACACCATCACCATCAATTCTTTCTCTATGGTGGTGTAGTTGAGTTGTGCACCCACAATGCCTCAACTAGTGTAGCGGATGTAGTATGGTCATTTCTTGTCATCTAACTACATCAACATAACTCCCAAGGCATAATTTGATGCATCCATCATGATATAAAATGGTCTAGACCAATTAGGTGCTTGTAAGATTGGAGTTTCTACAAGCTTCTCTTTTAGTTGCTAGAAAGCTTTTTCACATTCTGTGGTCCAAACAAAGGGAGCCTCTTTCTTTGTTAGCTCAACCAATGGTTTTACAATCTTAGAGAAATTCTCTATGAATTGTCAATAATAGCAAATATGTCCAAGGAATGACTAAACATCTTTGATAGTTTTTGATTAGCAATTTATTTCCTAGATGACCCTTATTTTCTCTAGGTCCACCTCAATTCCTACTTGTGACATCTTGCACCCTAGTATAATGCCCTTCTAGACCATGAGGTGAATTTTCTGCCAATTGAGCTACAAGTTGGTTTCAACACATTATTTCAACACTTGCTTAAGGTGGTCTAGGGCTTGCTCAAATGTAGCTCAATAGGTGAAGAAGTCATCCATGAAGACTTCCACATCACTACCAATCAACTATTGAAAAATACTCAAGACCAAGTGTAGGAATGTGGCTAGAGCATTGTATAGACCAAACAGCATCTTACGATATGCAAAAGTTCCTTAGGGACTCATGAATGTTGTCTTTGCCTAGTCTTCTGGTGCAATTTGAATTTGGTTATAGCCACTATAACCATCTAGAAAGTTGTAGTAGCAATGCCCATATATGTTGTCAAGCACCTAGTCAATAAATGGCAATGGAAAATGATCATTGAATGTTGCCATATTCAATAACCTGAAATTGATGTAGACCCACCACTTGCCACCTTTCTTTGGCACAATTACAAATGGACTAACCCACTCGCTATTTGCAATGGGATAAATGAACCCTACATTCAGGAGTTGGTCAATTTTCTCCATGATGATCTACTTCAGTTTGGGGTTCAATCGCCTCTGTGGCTGTCATTTTGGCTTCATGGCCAAGTCAATGTAGATGTAATGCTAGCATATCCTAGGATCAATCCCTGTGACTTTACAATATGACCAAGAAAAATTTGCTAACCATCTTTCAACTACCTTCAATAACATCTTTTTCTATTCTGAAGCAAGTTTTTGCATTGATTATAACTGACTTCCCATTTTTCAAAAACACATATTTCATTTTGTCTAGTAGAATTTTTAGTTTGAGGGGCTCTTACTTGAATGTTTCAGAAATTTCCAACTCTCCCTAGTGAGTATCATCATTTGTGTCATCAGAGAGTTGGTGATGAACTTGCTTGAGTTCATCCATGCTCATGACATATGCACATGTCAGGCTCTCAATTGGTTCTATGCAAAGTATGTTGCTTTCAGACTTAGAAGTTAGCTACTGGTTACCCTCTTACTTTGTGATTTCTATGTAGAAACACATTTGATTTTTTTCTTTTAGTGCACACTGCTTGCATGTAGAGATAGATGTTTACTTTATGTCCCAAAGTTTCTACACAGAATTACACCTTCTATCGCTATACATGATGCATGGAACTCACTTCTTCTCAATCTTTCCAAATGGATTTTCTTTAGATATCTCTAGGGAAATATCTTTGATGCCCATTCTTACATCAATGGTGCTCAACCATGCCCTTCCCATTATGATTGGAAAATCACCTTTGCAGTTCTCCACTTTAATTACTAGGAAGTCAACAAGATAAGACCACCTACAGATAGTGGTCACAATGTCTTCTACCAATTCCAATGAAACAATGATGGACTAGTCTGCTAATTCTAATCTTATGTTGCTCCTCTTAAGAGGAGGTAGGTTCCAAGAAGTGTACATCTCATGAGAAATTAAATTAACACTTGAACCTAAATTGAGAAGAACCTTGCACGATTCATTTCCAACAATCTATAAATAAATTACAGGACTTCCAAGATCGATTGATTTCCTCGGAAGGTTTTCTACATGGATCCAATCAGACATAGTATGAGTGAGCATTACAGTAGGGATCCTAAGTAGAGTTTAGTTTGAAGGAGGTCCAAAGGAATTTGATACAAAGGAGGAAGAGGTAGGAGCAGGGTTGTCAACCACAGGTGCATGAGAGGGTTTAGGTGGACTATAGGGTTGAAAGAAAGGTCTTTTCTTTGATTAGGTATTTGACCCCTCTGATTGATGATTCAGTTATAGATTAATAGCCCTCATAGCATTGCGTTGTTGTAGTTGAGCTAGCAGTTCATCCTGCATAGGCGGAGCAGGTGGTAGCTATGTAGGTGGAGGAAGAGCATGTGCAGGGACAGGAGGAGGATAAGGATAAGAGGTGGTATCCCTTCTTTCATGTGGCAAATGAGTTCAATAATAATCTAAAGGATGGTGGTAAGGTTGAACATTAGAGATGTGAGTGGAGGAGTCACATGAAGACATAGGCTGCTAAATGTAGTGACCATATGGATTAGGCTACTGGTAAGGGTATTATTGCCTTGGCAATGCCAATGCCCATGATTGTGGTTGCTATCACTATTGATACTATTCATACAATTGTGGTGGAGCTCCACTTGGATAATACAGTTGTTGCTAGTGGAACTACCTGAGATTACCTTGAGGATAAGATAACCTTCTAGAGGTTTACCTTTGTGTAAGTCATGGATATAAGGCATGCATCCCAGACTCTTGTAGATGTGACACAATGGGGCAACATCCCTTAGGATGTTCATACTAACAGACATCACATCCACAATCATCATCTGATTCACTATCTACATCTTCTTCAATTGCAGCAATCTTGCCATTACCTTTGTGATATGCACATTCAGCTTCCTTGTGCCTCCTACGCTCGTAATCACTACCATGTTCTTTGGACTCTTTAGCAATTTTGAGAATAGCTTGAAATTTGTTACCCATTGAGGCCCATAACTAATCAACCTTGGCTGTAAGTTCAAATTGGAATTTTTGAAGTGGGAAGGTTTTCTTATTCACCCCTTCATCAAATATAGACTCGTCCTCACTATCACAGAATCAAACCTCTCTCTTGTGAATGGAAGGATCACAGTTGTACTCTTCTGCACTCTCCTTGTTTCTTAGTTTGCCCTCCTCTTTAATGACCTACTCTATTAATCTTTGTATTTGATGGAAACTTAATTTTGATAGTCATTCCTGGGCATATACACCAAGGGTTTCCCTCATTTCCAACCAAAGCCCATCTACTATGTGGCGAAGTTGATCAAATTGAAAATAACCATGGCCCATCATTTGTGTATTAAGGCATAGTACCAACTAATGGCAGCATCCAAGGGTTTGTGCCTTCCTTATTTCCATCTTTGAATTTACTTTCCTTAGTTGGACACTCTAGGGTACATTTCATATTTATCATTGAACAACTCAAGCATGGTACTCCATTGCTTGATAGATTCCAGCTCTAAGGACAGATATCAGTTTTCTACTTCCTTGATAAGTATCCTAGGAAACAAATTCAATTTTTGCCACTCATTCTCTATGTATTGAAAGGCACATGCATCTTGGAAAGCTTGAAGATGATTCTATGAATCAGAGTTATATCCTCCTTCAAATCAAGGAATATTGTTCATGTCTAACCATTTGATCTAACTATCCTTCACATGCCTTGTTGGAATTCTCACTTCCTCTATGATATTAAGCAATCTTAGGGTAGCAAGTAGAGGCTCATTGAGGCCTTGATCATAGTGCCTACAATGCCCTCTACTACTCCTTTTTTTATGGAAATGTGCCTCTCTTGAATGTCTACACCCTTGATATTGCCTTTCCTTCTCCTTGATCATTTTGGTCCCATCAATCACTTTGTTCATTTCAATCACCTCCATCACAGTCTTGCCTTTTGCGATCATGATCAAATCCAGAAGAAGAAGATGATGAAGGGAAAGAGGAAGGAGAACTAGCATCATCATGGCACCTACTTCCACCTCTTCGGTGATCACAACCATGATCACAATCTTGCTTCTTGTCTACATTTCTATCTTAACTTGCCCCTCTAAATCCTTCCTTGTCATTGGATCCTTTGTTACCAAAACTAGGATTGTGAATTGTGTTGGGCAAGTTCTGATTTTGACCTCTACCACTAAAGTCAAAGTGAGGAGTTTCATTTAATGGAAAACCCCCAGAGAAGGGTTTCCCACTAGCTTGTTGGTACAATATGGATGGAGAATCGTTAAGTCCTTTTCCCTTCAAAAATTCTTAGTGCTATTCTAATTGTCAGTCCCACAAATGTTTTGCTTCAATGGGATGATAATCCCTGGTGTCAATATCTTCCACAATATACTCCACATGGTGGTCTTAGAGACCACATCATGTAAGCACTTGGTAGAGCATTTCAGGAACAACTCGATTGCATGCCAACATAATGTTTCCTTCCATGTCACACCACTGTAGTTGTTCATCTTAGTGTAGGATAAAGGTGAAGTTCAATACATACGCATCAAGATGAGCATATGAAATTCTATAATGTTGAGGCACTAGCTGATAAGCTTTATCAAACTTGGACAGAGAATTGCTCCTGTGAGAAGAAGACATTGTTGGTTAGTAAAATAAAAATCACAGTGTGCTTCTGAGGATTTGTTGTAGTAATGGTAAAATAGGATATGACTCTAAGGTTCATTGCATTAATTTAAATACTTTTCACTAGGTCCTAGATAGAGCATGAAATAACCAAAATATCCCTAGAAATGATGCCAATGATGAGTGACAAGGTACCCCTACACCCAACCATACGAATCCCTAAGGCATTACATGTGATCCAGTTGAATTTCATGGACCTATAATTATCTAGTACACTAGCTCTTCTACGAAGTGAAATGGGTGTTCAGAACATTTGTTGTCTTCCCAACTACACTTGTGAGGTTCAAGGGTATGGTTTAAGTGTAATTGAGGTATATTATTTTTATTACTTTATATTTTATAGATTTGTTCACCTACAACAAGAATGAAGAGTAGAGTAATTTAAAATCTAATCCGTTATTGCCTATCTAGCCTAACAACTAGAAATAAATTTCTTAATTTAAATGTATTAAAGTAAAGAGCAAGAAAGTAAAATGCATTATAGAAAATATTAAACTATTCTTAATGCTGCAAGGATTGTCAAAGAGTTCATTTTATTCCTGTCACACTACTGTGCTCAAGTACATCAATGCTCGAACAAAGAACCATACAAACTTAGACTCCTTCTACGGGCACTCAAAAAATATTCTAACTCTGAGAAAAATAAATGGCAAGAGCTTCACTACTCTAACTAAAAACTAACTTCAAAACTCCGTCAAAACAGGGGCCTAGGCACAGTATTTATAGGCCTAGAATATATACCCTGACATCACATACGCAACGTTGTAGCTGGACCCCAACTTTGCATCCCCCAACGTCGCGTATGCAACATTGCAATAGATGGCACAAATTTGTTCATCAGTCTTCTTAAATGAAACCATTCAAGAAGAATTTGACATTGAACAACCTAAAGGATTTGTTGATTCTACCAAGACTGATCATGTCTACAAGCTCAAGAAAGCTCTTTATGATCTTAAACAAGCTCCAAGAGCTTGGTAAGAAAGGCTTTCTCAACACCTCACATCAAATGGATTCAAAATAGGTAAAGCTAATGTTAGATTATTTCTTAAAAGAGAAGGTAAATATTTTTTAATTGTTTAAATCTATGTTGATGATATTATTTTTGGTGCCACTAATGAATTTCTTGATAATAAGTTTTTTGATCTTATATAGTCTGAATTTAAAATGAGTATGATGGGAGAAATCAAGAACTTTCTTGGGTTTCAAATCTATCAAAAAACTAATGGAACCTTCATATGTTAAACCAAATATGTAAAAGATCTTCTACTCAAATATGGCTTAGCTGACATCAAAGTTACGGTACTCTTATGGCTATAAATTCTAAACTTGTTAAAGATGATAAAGATAAGCCTATTGATCCCAAGCTTTATACAGGAATGATTGGTAGCCTTCTTTATTTAATTTCCACTAGACTAGATATAGCTTTAAGTGTGCGATTGTGTGCTAGATATCAATCATCCCCAAAAGATTCTCATTACCATGTTATTAAACATATTTTTCATTACTTAAAAGGTACTGCTAACTAGGGCCTTTGGTATCCAAAGGATTCCTCCATTGATCTTGTTGGTTATTATGATGTAGATCCGCAGGATGTTCTAATGATCATCGTAGCACGAGTGGCAACTCTTTCTTCTTGGGTAGAAGTCTTGTCTCCTAGTTAACCAAGAAGCAAAACCTCTATAGCTCTCTCAATAGTAGAAGCTAAATATATCTCTATCAGTATTTGTTATGCTTAATTACTTTGGATGAAAAAAATCTCAAAGATTTAGGAGTAAATGTAGACTAACCTATGATAACAAGAGCATCATCAACATGACAAAGAATCCCATCCAACACTCTTGTACGACACATATTGAGATTTGCCACCATCTCATACAAGAGCATATACAACATGGTCATGTATGGCTGGAGTTCATTGAATTCAAGAGTCAAATAGCTGATGCCTTCACCAAACCTCTAGATGAACATCAATTGACATCTATATGCAAAAATATAGGGATATGACCTTGTCCTATCATGTGAGTCCTTTAATTCATTCTAATCTTACTCCACATAACAACAAAAACAAATAAAAAACAACAAAAATATTTTCTACCTATGCATCTATTTAGGGGAAGTTTGCCTCACCTTTTTGGTTATGCTCAAAAAGGGGGAGNGTGTCTGTGTCTCTGTGTGTGTTTGTGAGTTTTTTACTTACAGGACAAAACCTTGGAAGAAAATTTCCAAAAGTGTGGACAAGGAATGATGAATTCAAAGGACAAAGAAAGTTGAAAGGAAACAGTAGATGTCTTAGCAAAATTGGAGTGAACACAAGCAAGGACATCTTCAAGAAATAATACACGTCTTTCCTCAAGTAAAGAAATCTTCACCAGAGAAAGACGTCTTTATGGAATGTAGGCTAGATTCAAAAAGACATCTTCCATAAGACAAAGACATATTTCCCAAACGAAGACATCTTTCCAAAATAAGAGGAAAATTCATAAAGACATCTCAAGCACAAAGAAGATGTCTTCCATGACCATTAGTGACCGTTGGCTAGTCGTTGCACGAGTTTTAGGATGGATTTAAAAACATGGTATCTATAAGAAGACATCATATGCATTGGAAAATGTGCAAGCTTGTGTACAATCATTATCAAATCATTTGTTTATCATTGTAATCTCTATTTCTCTTCATTGTATCATCATTTATTCATTGTATAGTGTGGTTTACCTCAAAGTACAAGGATCAACAAACTAAGTTACATTCATCCCTTGTAATTATCATTCTTTTGTTGCTCTGTGGGGTTGATGTGCTTCTTGTGGAAAGGCATCTTTCTTAAGCTTGTCGAGATCCTGTGAGATTGAGTTGTTGGTGTTTTGATACAACACTCTAGAGTAGAGCTCAAGGTTGTAAAGGTTGTGGTAGCCTGGAAACCACATTCCAAGTGTAACAGGACCTTGCAAGGTTTAGTGGCTAGTGTTGTGGCATAGCACTCTGGAGTTGGGCTTGAAGATTGTACAAGGTGTGGGTCCTTCAACCATAATTTGGAAGGAACAAAGTATAGAGATGTGCTTGCGAACTACCCTCTAAGTGTGGACTACTTAAGTTGGGGAACCATGTTAAAATCAATTGCTATTAGTGTCAAGGAATTAAAATTTGGGGAACTTAGCCATCCCCCCTCTCCTCCACCAACACTCNAAGTACCCACTTTAGCAAACATTGATGAATTCACCTAGATGGTACATGATCCAAGATTATAGAAAGAAAGGTTTTGGGCACTACTCAATAGATACCAATTCTAGAAGCCCCATGACAAAGGAAAAGCCACCACCACCTGGAACATAAGACTACATCGAGCTTTGATATTTTGTTTTATTTTATTTTATCTTATCTTATGTATCAATCATGTAATGCATGATAATTTTGTAAACACCACTTAAACCCCAATGTGACATTCATAGTATATAAGTCATCATGTCAAAGTCTATATATGACCCCACAATTTTATAAGAAACTCTATCCTCCTTTTGTTTTAACTCAAGGATGAATTTTTAGTCAATCATGGGAGTATGATGAAACCTTTATGTCAATCAGCTATGATATTGTATCTATAATATTGTAGCCCTACATACATCATCATTGATGTGATGTAGTGGGTCATGGTCATGCCTATAAATACCAATTCACTGTCGTATCAAAACGAACAACTTTCACCCACTTAGCGAAATTCTTCCAATTTTTTTTTATAACATAGACTTAGTGATAGAGTGAATGCTCGCAGTGTGGTGACTAATAGTTGTACAAAGTTTTTATTCGAGTGGATTGTTCTTGGGCATAATTCATGACCAGCAATAAAGATTGAGATTGTTTCTCACCATTGCAACATATCACTTAGATTAATTTTACTTTTCAACATGTTTACTTTTCTTAAGTCTTTACATTTTTCAAGTACTTTACTTTTCCAATGTCTTTTAGTAAGCCAATATAATAAGACTAGTTTCAAACATAAAGTGTAATCATTTGATAACCCAGTAGTGACTTCACTTGATTTGCTCAGTAGTGGATTCACTTGGTAATCTCAATAATGGTTACATGCACTCAGAACATGTATGGCAAGCCAGGAATAGATGCTTATTGCTATAGACTAGATTAGATTTACATTTTTATCATACTTAGATTTAGACTTTATTTTCATTTTCACTATGTTAGCACTTAGTGATATTAAGAGCCAAACAACATCATCCATATACCTCACTAAGAGCTAAACCACAGAACTTACACTTTGCTAACTCTTTGTGAGAAGATAATGATCATAAAAAGAATATCAACTACTAGTAAATTTACATTGGCCATCCAAAAATTACAATCAGGTGACACATGAACACCCATGACTTGTATGGTTGAGTGTTGGAATACTCATTTGCTCATCAATTAGTATAATTTCAAGAGACCACTAGTACATGACTTGTCATCAATGGGCAAGCATTTACAGTGATTGCAAACTAATCACATTGGCTTAGGGATTCAAGTTGTTATCATTAGGAAAGCATCCATGGGATTTCTAATTGACCACATTGACTTGAGGGAATGACATTTAGGGTGGTGTGATTATCTAGGATCTTAAGGTAACTATAGGGTTGAAACTAGCCATAACATAACCCAATAGTAGGCCTAGACATATATGATGATTTCTAATCCAACAGTTGATCTTGACTTGCACGAGGGCTAGTTTTAGTTAGTATCAACCTGATAGTTATTCTAATGTCTAATTGTAGGAACCTCATGAGGATACCACTATTTTGAGTAAACCCAACATCTTTGGATAATTTATGCATTTTATGGTTAACTATATGTTACATTTGGATAAATATTTTAGTGTCACTAATGACATGTTTTGGCAACTTAGGCCCCATCCTCCAATTATGCTCTATGGAGCTTCTAACTAGAATTCCTCTACTATGAAGATGTACTAACCCTTCTTACATATGTTCCAAGCAAATTTAGCTTGAAGCTTTGGAGGTGATCAAGGTGAAGCTAGAAGAAAGATTAACATTAGATGAAAAATAATCTTGTTAGGTATTTCATGTTGTGATTTGACCATTCAATGGATTTGTAATTTGGGTTATAAATATGAAATTTTTGTTGAACTCTAATTTATGTTGTAATGAGGCCTAAGAGGGAATTTATGTACTAATGTAGAATCTAAAGTGAATTTGAAGTTATTAAGTTTCTAAATGTTATATGATTTTATGGCTTGGTAAGCATTTAAGTTGTTTAAGAATTTGTTAAGTGATTAAGTTTTGTTTCTTATGTTCTTTAAGTGATTTTTATAAATTATTTAGGATTAATTTTAGGGTGTGACAAGAACCTGCATTGGCTTTCATGTCTAAGAGGTTAGCAATCCATGATGACTATCATATATGGGGTTTAGAATTAAGGATAAGCTATCTTAAAAAATAATCTAGTGATAGA
Source organism: Gnetum montanum (assembly GCA_015680685.1). Taxonomy (NCBI): domain Eukaryota; kingdom Viridiplantae; phylum Streptophyta; class Gnetopsida; order Gnetales; family Gnetaceae; genus Gnetum; species Gnetum montanum. The sequence continues at coordinate 291,090 of MNCI01011011.1, forward strand.
CTATTCTAGTTAGATGCTAGGCTTGTTGTAGAGTAGTATTGTAATTAAGAATAATTGCTAAAACAGAGTATGATTCTTGAGGAAAAGTAGCCAAAGCTAGAAATGTATACTTGAGGCACAATTAACCACCTCTCAAGATAGTATCACCTTTATAATAACCTTAGTATCTAACTAGAAAACCTATAAATAATTGTCAAATAATAATTAATCATAATAACTTTTGGACTTAAGTATAATAGTAGAAATCATAAAAGTATTCATGCTTGATAAGTCATGTGTTATTAACATTTGTTGTTACAACTTTGGCCTCATTCTATCCATACTCTATTGCAAGAGGCTCAAGAGTTATGGTTATCTATTAGAATAGTACTAACTCCTTCCTACTTATGTGTCATGTAGATAAGGTGGGTGTAACTATAACTAGAAATTAAAATGGTTGATATGATGGGGTTGGAAAGAAGCCAGTATGACTTATTTAATTATGTTATATGATTGTCATTTATAATTTAATATTAGATCTTCATTTGCACATTGTGTATGCTAGGTCTAAATATTTATCTTATTTAAGAATAATTTATGTTTAATTGTTTAAGTTGCAAAATGATCGTATGTTCTCTCATGCCCTATTGGATTTAACAAAGAAAAAAATTATTTAGCAAAAAATTTTAAGTCATTTTACCAACGTATGATAATTATAGTATGCGTAAGGATTGTGCTACCAACCTCAAGTTTCCTTATTTTAAATTGTTTTTAAAAAATTTAATAGATCTACTAAATTAATATTACACTTTGATGATACCTAAATATAAATTAACAAATTTAATTAAAGATTTAATTGAAACCTAAGAAGCATGAATCAATGAATTCTAAGTTTACATGTAAGCTTAAAAGTTCAACTAAGTTTACTCTAGGTATACTTGTTACAAAGATTCTATCCTTATTAGTAAATGTATCGCTAATATAGAGAATGTTATAAATGGACTCTTCATTGTTATACACTCAAATATACCTTTTCTTGAGTGGCTCAACAGACATTGATGCATAAAACTGAAAATATATAAAATACTAGAAAGAGATACAATCTAAAGCCCCTCTCATGTCTTTTGACAATTTAAAAAGGTGTCACCATTGCTTAGTAGCCTAGGCTCCCTCAGCAGTGGTGGGACCTTTCACTTTTAAAGTTGTTAAATAATAAATTTATTATAAAATTTTTCAAATGATCATGTTAGTGTAACGACGGAAAATGTTGGCAGCTGGAAAATACCAAACAAAATTCCGTGTACACAGTTTTAACCACGGATTCATGCGAGGGCTATGCTGGAAAAACAAATCCGCGGCACCCTAAACGGTCTTGTCGATCAGACAGGGACTTACTAAATCAGTAAACCAATCGAAATCATGAATGTTGCGTGGAATGATTTGATTCGACGAGTCGCAAAATGAGGGAAAAACAATGTAGATGAATTACAACGATGATAACGCTAACACGGTAAGAAGAAGCAAATACGAGAGAAACACGTGGTTTCAAGATCTACGTTTTGACTTGAAGAAGGCATGGCTATGATGACACGTGTCTCAGACCTTTCGAAATGTCGTTGACCTAACCAGCTTTGTGTTGAACTTTATGATTACGCACAATACACTCATTTGCGTACTATGCGTGTGAATAACAGATGTGCGTCGAGCATGTCTTAGCTGACTTTAGGCTACATTACGCTCATTCACGTTGTGTCGTGTGCAAGAGCGTAACAAAGCATGAAAATAATGTATTCAAGCTATTTTACGCTCGTTTACACCACCGAGCGTAGTGAAGCGTAAACGATGATTAGCTTGGCGATGCATTACGCTGAGATATGCTGCGTTGCGTAACAAGCGTAAGGTGATCTATCCGCAAGAAAAGGAAAAAGAGTTGATCTATTGCACTTCTTCTGGACTTGCTTTGACTTTTTCGAAGCTCATTACGCTACCGTGCGTAACAGAGCGTAAACTCGGCCTTGGACAAAAGACTTAGCAAAATATACAAGAAGTCGCATATTACGCTGCTTAAGCCTCTCTAGATGCCGAAGTAAGTCGCCTTCTGATACTAGACTATGTTGAACAGAATCACGCTAAGCGTCATTACGCTACGTCGTGTGATATAGCGTACAAACATAAAACATAGTGATGTTGGAAATCTGCAAAGGAAATCGAAGACTTGATGCTACGCATCTCTTTGCCTTACTCTGCCTTGTTCTCCCTTCTGGAATTCGGTCATGTATTCTTGCTTGATCGCGAATCTTTGCCTGAGGCCGACTCACAATTTTCACGGTGTTGCAATGGCCCCTCTTTGTTGACGGTTAGAGGGCTTGCCCGAAAGACGTCGACAAAGAATACGAAACACTGGATTGGTAAAAGTACCAACAGTGTCCATCAATGGCCACTCAAGTGTTGCCCTGTCAACATAGAAGCGCAAGGATGGAGGGTATGGGAGATAAGATGATTTGGCAGGAAACAGGTTCGAGGAAGACTCAAATGAGTTAGGATGGCGGAAGTATGGAATACGCTCATTGAACACACAGAAACGTATGCATACTTATATTAACAGGAATGCTTTCAGACAAGCATAGCGCATCAACCTGAGATTTCTCTGTTACAGACTATAGCAGGAATGCTTGCAACAGGAGCACAGCACGTTGCTTCTACGATATCTCTACTATGACATTTAATTGCGTTACGCCAGTTTGTGGATTTGATGGCAATGCGAGTGCGGAAAACGGGTGCTTGCGTATGTAGCTTTTGCATATAGGAAGCAGATGGTAGGGATGAAGCGGATTAAGAGCCAAGGGTAGGGTCACAAGGGGAAGAGGGATGCACTTCTAAGTGGACAGGCTAACCTGAGCAGCAATTTCAAAACATTGTTTGTACTTTACCGCTCAGATGAACGTATCTTTGAACAACGTCCTCGAAGCAAGTAACCTGCAACCACAGAAGAAAACAGAGGATGCCATTGCTCGTGCGAATGACCGGCGAGGTTGTTGAAATGAGCACCGTTTGAGGCAAGAAAGAGCGAACGGGCCGTAGAGGAGGAGCTGTAGCGGGAGGCTAGAGTCTCCAATCTTGATGCTCGGCCCAGCATATCACCGCCAAAGGACATCAAACTCAGCGCACCTAACTGGTTATGCAAAGAACCAGCTAGGTGAATTTCTGAAGCCAGAGTCTGATAGCGATGATCAGCAGAGGTCCCTGAGGTTGTTGTTGACGAGAATCCCATCAGGGCTCTGGTCGGCGAAACTAAACCCTCAGATGTACCACCGCTGCAGTGGGCGTAGCGATGGCATCTCCGAGGGGTCAGTAGTGTGCCTCTCGGCACATCCGAGGAATCAGTAGGATGCCGGTGGGGTAGTGACACTGGGACTGTCTCAGCGTCCCATCCCATGTATGTTGCAGCTGCACAGAGATAATCACGCTCGCTTGAGTTGCATGAGAGCAATTTGTGAGCCCCAGTTTTAAGTCCTGGGAGACTATCATTGCTGATTTTAAGTCTCAGCAAACCATGGTCCTAGTTTAAAGTCTGGGCGGACCGAAAAATGCTAGTTTTACATCGTAGCGGACGGTGGCGGGGCTGATTTATGGTCTCAGAAGACCGTGCTGTGGATGTCAGTTTTATGTCATTGGACCCAGGGACAAGTCTGTGCTAGTTTTACATCTCAGCATCCAATTACTCACCTTTCTTAGTTTTATGTCATGATGGATAGCCGGTGCCAGTTTAGCGTCGTGGCGGATACGTGCAAAAGATGCCAGTTTTTCGTCTTGGCAGACTTGTACAACATTGCCAGTTTTACGTCGTACCGGACGGTCACAACTTGCTAGTTTTACGTCATGGCGGACGGTCAGTACCAGTTTAGCATCGTGGCAGACGCGTGAGGGGAGTGCCAATTTTACGTCATAGCGGACATTTGTTGCCAGTTTAGCGTCGTAGCGGACGGTGATGACCATACCTGATGTATACACTAGAGATGCAACTATATGTAGTACCGCTTCAGATATATATGATAGACAGGGTTTGGTAACTCGTTGCCGTCGACATCCGCTAACTTGAATGCTCCACTGCTATACACATCAGTCACCAAGAAAGGGCCCCCCAGTTTGCAAAGAATTTGCCTACTGGTTCGTGAACAGCCTTGAGAACTAAATCTCCTTTCTTGATTGGATGTTGCTGAAGATTGTGACGATGTTTTTGCCTCTGCTTATCTTGATACTTTTCAATTGTATCAAGCGTCTGTATTCACTTCTCCTCCACTGAATCCAAATCCGTAATCCGAGACTCGGTGTGTTGAGCCTCATTTATAATAGTGGAGAGGACCATTCTCAGAGAAGGGATTTGCAACTCGAGAGGCAGCACTACTTCAGACCCGTAGATTAGGCTATAGGGTGTACTACATGTAGCTGTCCTACATGTAGTACGGTACGCCCATAGCACATAGAGGATTCTTTCGTGCCACCGTCTCTTGTTGCTGTTGAGCATTTTCTTGAGCAAATTGATGATGACTTTGTTTGTTGCTTCAGCTTGACCATTCGCTTGCGGGTAGTAGGGTGAGGAAAAAGATTGTTTAATGCTAAGGCTATCACAGAAGGATTTGGTTTCTGTACTACTAAACTGTGGTCCATTGTCGATCATGATAGTCATCGGGAGGCCAAATCTGGTTACAATGTTGTCTAAGATGAAATGGCAAATCTGTTGAGATGTGATCTTCCTTAAAGGAATAGCGTCTACCCACTTCGTAAAGTACTCAGTTGCGGTAATTATGAAACTATGACCTGCGGAAGATTTTGGCGTGATGGGACCTATAATGTCTAGTCCCCATCGTTGAAAGGGCCATGTTATTTGAGTTGTATGTAACTCTGTAGGCGACACGTGTATAAGATTTGTGTGACGCTGACACGTGTCACAAGTTTTAACCTTTGTCAGGTAATATTTTTCCATGCGTGGCCATTAGTACCCTAAGCGGCGAATTTTTGAAGCCATAGCCCGTGGTGCTACATGTCCTCCGCATAATCCCTCGTGAACCTCACCAACGATATGTTGTGCTTGATCTTTATTAACGTAGGTAAGCAGCATGCCATCAAAAGAGCGTCTACAGAGAGTACTGTCTCCTATGATTACGTACTGCCTAGCTTGCTTGCGGATTGCATCTTTTTGCACGTGTATCAATTCGTGCAGTAGCTCGCCTTGTAGGAGGTAAGTTTTAATGTTGTCGTACCATTCTGGTGTGCTTTCTTCGAGAAGAGAAGATATGTGCGCCGCCTGAATGATAGGACCTGTACAATCTGTTATTAAAGCAGGACAAGTGTCGAATAGATGTGAGGGCACGTTTTAGGCCAGAGTAGCCAGTGTGTCGGCCAGTGTGTTATCATTCCGCGGCACGTGTTGGGCATCGATGATCGCGAATCGCTTCAGAAGATCTTTAGCTAGATCGCATAAGGGCTGCAAATGTGTAGCCTTGTAGGCGTAGACTCCTGTGATCTGATTGATGACGAGCATCGAATCACCCCTAACTACCAAGTGTCAAACATCTAGTTCGCTTGCAGCTAGTAATCCCCTAAGGAGCCCCTCGTACTCTGCCACATTGTTCGTACAGGGGAAGGTCAAGCGATAAGCGTGAAGATGCACATCCTCAAGTGATAGTGTAATAACGGTGGCCGCACTGCC
>MNCI01011011.1:319073-353188 GCA_015680685.1 Gnetum montanum
CCTTTTATTATTATTATTATTATTTATTTTTAGTTTTAAAAAATTCATTTTTGTTGTTTTAATTTATCTATGACTAAATTGTCATAAGTGCATGCAATTTAAAATTATTACTATTAAAAACTAAAATAAAAGGCCATGGAACTTTGTATTATAAATGAAAATCTAACATTATATGTATTATGAAACTAAAATTGAAATTAAAGCTTTATTATCCAAAGACCTATAGGATCTATTGGATAAATATTATATTTTCATGAAAAATTAAGATCGACTCTACAAATTGACCAAGAACTAATGGGGCAACAAAAATAAATCATATAATTTTTTTGCTATAATATTATAATGTTATCTCAAATGGGTAGTCACAACATAAAAAAGAAACACATGCAACTCATCCTCAAGGGCTTTTAACCCACACAACCTACAAGTGCACTCTTTCTTAGGGAAATTGAATCCATCTTCCATTTTTAGTTATAAGATGATGCGAAGTTACGTGAAGCTTCTACATCTAGTGTGATGCAAATAAAATTGTTGGTTACTATTTTGTGTTAAACCTTTTTGCTTAACTAAGTAGGCAAATGTGCTTAGAATTTTGTTGCATTTCTTACTTATAAATATTTCATTTTCTTAACCATTGCATTCCTTGAAAATACTAGCCATGGTCTCATGAATCCTTAAAAACTACTTTACAGAATTTGTCTTGCCTTGAGATATGCAAGCTATGAGTGTATACAATGAATGGGCACAATGTTTCTACTTCTAAAGGTAATAAATCATGTTCACATCTTCACTCATTAACAAGGAAAGTTTTCTACACTCTTTCAATATCTTTCTAAAGTTTAGCACTAATCTAGATTCCCAAACAACACATCCAAACAATAAGATATGTTAGATAATAGTCCAAAAATTTTATTTTTTAAGCTTCCAAGACCAAAGTACTAAATCCTTACCCTCATTAACTTGTTTTCTAATAAAAAAAATCAAAATCATAGAAATAGATAAAGGTCCAACTATTTTCTTAGTTCTATATTTATTTATTTTAAAATTAAATAATACTTTTTAAATTTTAAAGAGCCAATTTGACACCTCTTTAAATTTTTTTAATGTTTAGAAAAATTAATGTATTTTACATTAAAATCAAGAAAAAAGGTGTTAGGTAGCATGAAATTAGGCAATAGCAAAGCAATGAGGTGTTAGCCTAGTGGTAAGATTCTTGATTTGAAAACTTCAAGTCATGACTTTGACTATTTCACAATTCCAAAAGTTCCAACACCTAGTGCTACCTAGTATGATAGGTACACACCTAGTAGAATCAAACCCATAACTAGAGTAACCAAGTCAAAACCCTTAATCAAAACCTCCAAATTATGACTCAGTAACCTCCAAGTTATTTTCTTCTCTCGTATGATTTTGGTCAAAGATAACTATTATCTTTGACCAAAATCATACAAGATAAGAAAAGGTCCAGGTAATTCTCTGGAAAGATCTTCAAGTTTTCTAGAAATTTTATTGAAAATATGTTTAAATGAGAGACTAACCTGGCAAAGGAATACGTGCACATGGACAACTCACTCAACCCGTCAATGTTCACGCAGCAATCAGCATGTTAATCAAACGAAGGCTCTAGAATATGGCATTGCATTTTTTTCGTCTGCAAATGGAAGAACGTGTGGTTCGTTGAGAACTTTGAATTTCAACGTCCCAGATTAACCAATCATTATTCAAGTTTGCTCGCTCACGATGTTGAATTATACTCCCCACGCTGGTTCACGACGTGACGTTGCGTTACGCTCAAGCAAGCCCAAGCCCAAGCCCAAGCGTAAGCGGGAAGGCGTACAAGCTTGTGGGCGGCTGCGTCCTCCATGCCATGGATCCGCTACCGTTGCGTGCCGTCTGTGGAGTGGAATCATAATTTTGGAAAATGGCAATTTGGCAGGTCAGGGCAGCTGAGATCCTTCGGGAAGCCACGCATCCATCCGTCCGTCCATCCATCCATCTGGATAGGAATCATGCGATCATGGATTGGCACCACACCTTTTCATCCCGGCACCATCACCTTTTCATCCAAATGATTTAATCTGCCGCACATGTCCTTTAACTACACAATAGGATCTTAAGGTAAAACCTATTAAAATAATGAGAACCTATTCTTGCCTTTTAATTAATTTGGACTCATAAGTGTTGGAGACTTGCCATAGTTAAATATGTTAAGTTTTCGGTAATGTTTAACTAAAATAGGAGTTTCTTTTGCCTCTATGGGGTGTTGGCCCTTACAAAAAGTTTTTACCCTTCATGCTTAAAGTTTTTGGGAAAAAATGATTGAAGATGATTTAAAGAAACTATAAGTAAACAAAGATCTGCCTTTTTATAGAGGTGAATGACAAAAAAGAACTCATGTAGCTAATCCCATTTTGTTGGGACAAGGCTAGGATGATGATGATGATGCTTAAAGTTTTTGGAGTGCTTAGTGCTTGATGCTTTAATGAAAAATTTTGGAAGAGAAAAGAATTTGATCATGTATATTTATTATTGAGGCCATAATAATCCCTAGCATTACTAATCTTTCTAATGAGTAATCAATTGTGTACCCCCAAATGACTAATAGTCTCTACCTTTCTTTTGGGGTCTAACATGGCGTAATAGTCATCTTGAACTAAAAATGGAAGAAAATTAGTTAGAGAATCTCTATGAAAAACTACATTATATTGAAACTTCTAGATGGCATAAAGAATAAGAGGACAAAAACTACATTATATCGAAAAATGCTAACCTTTTTTAAGTGACTACACCTAGGCTTAAATACACATCTCCTCACTTAACAAATAAGCATCTTTCAAGTGCATCCATTTAAGAATGTATTCAAAAATTAGTTTCAGACAACTCCATTCAATTTTTACAAGTATTGCGTAAATGATAATAATTAAAACTAATAAAAAAACTCATTTACTTCATATTCATCAAAACTTTAATAAGACATTGAAGCAAAATATTTGCTTTAATCCTTTAAGCTAGAATTATGGACATTAGATTACTTCTTTAATGATATTTTTAAGACTCCTCATGAATATAGCAAAGCCACAAGACCCTTTAGGATCTCTTAAGAATATAATAAAGCATTTCCATTTCCATTTAGTTATCCAATATGCATTATAAGATAGAACAAAATAATCAACAAATTAAAATAATAATATATCATTTATTATGAAAATATATCATTTAACTTATCTTAGTAGTTATATATCATAAATGAAAATATATCATTTATTATATAATATATCATTTAACTTATGTTGGGTGGAAGGTGTTTGAACTATTTGACTATAGGTCCATCTTAAGACATATAACCAACATGATATATTATAAGATTTACAGAGGAATATAACAATACCTTGAGTATGACTAGAATTAGCAACCTCTTGCCTAACAAGATAATAAGCTAACTACTTGAGGCACTTCTCAATGGTTCATTCAACTTACATCAAGCTTAAACATCAAAAGATCTATCAAATATATCAAAGTTCTATTACACATCATTACAACATTCATCATCAAGCTTGCTTAGGCCAATAAATCACAAATAACTAAATTATAATCTTAAGCTATATAAGACACAAGTAATACAAATTCAAAATTATCTTCAGCTAGATCTTCCACTATTTAGCATTTCCCTACCATGGTTCTACCTTCAATAATACTAGCATCTACACTTGTACCATCTACATGGGACATATGTAAGCAAGAGTTATTATACAAAAATTCAAATTCTTGGAGTCTTTCAAAATAGATCAAGCTTTAGATGGAAGCCATAATTGCAACCATAATTGTTAGGCTAACATATCCTTAATAGTAATAACCATAATGCATATTGATATGAATCTTGGCAATATCACATGCACAATTATCTAGCTAAATACTAGGACTACTACAAGATTGGTTCTAAGTGACATCTAAGAGAAAGTATTGATACTGCCTATGGTATGACTCATAGTAGCTCTCAAATACCTAATGCCTAGCATGATGAATAAGAGCAAACACTACCTAGTACCAACTTTAGAATAAAACCTAATAGCCAACATCCTAATTTGACAAACACTAACAATAGCTATCGCTATTTATCAAAGTTCATCAGTAACTACCATTTGAGTTATCAATAGTTGTCCTTACTATGATTACTTGTATTTATTATATTGAGACATGATAATGTTAGATCATGGGTAGATAGATTCACAAGTAATAATAAATCACTTGGCACCCTCATCTACTTGGTGCTCTTGCAAGCTAGGTTTCTAAGGTGAGTATGATGGACCCATGAATGATATGAACATTTAACAATCACATCTACTTGGTACTCTTGCGATTTACTATAATAAGTTATGGTAATGTATTTATTATATTTGCTTGGTGCTTATGTCTATTTGGTGCTTTAACTTGTTGTTGCTTCCACAAGTATAATCTCTTTATTAGTTTTTGAAGCCTACATTCAAAGTGGCTAAGCACATTATAAGACTATAACAAAAACAAAATCTTATTGATCCAACTACTAATATCATATTATCTAACTACAACTTATGTCTCATACCATAACTCATGACTAACCTATTGTAACCTATGCCTAAATTTGAATGATAAAAAATTACTTTTAAATTAAGATTAAATCAAACTTAGCGCAACCTACAAATAATGTTGATACTTGCGTTGCAACTTTCAATAATGTCATGACATTCTTGCAACTTGCATCAAATTGTCACAACATAGGTTACAATGAAATTCATAATTGGTGAAAAATACACTTCTATTGTCATTTACACTCAAAAACCTAGAATATCTACTACATCCTTCAAGTGTTGCCTAAAAATTTAGAAACACTACACAAGATTTCATAGATTTTGTGCAAATAGGTTAAGTTAATCAACAATAGCAAGAAATGGCAAAGAATAATAACAGAAGGTATGAAGAGATAAAAAAAATGTACATTAGAGGAATAATGTTTTAAAAAAACTATTTCCTCTACCTTATCTATCACTTCGCAACAATATAATGACAACAAAGTGTAAGACTTAGCATAAGGCACAAAGAGTTGTAGTGTAGTGGCATAAGACTTCAACATGCAAAGCAACATACAAGGCTTAGAAACTTCAAAACATGGATTAGTGAGGCTTTACAACACTCTTAGTCTAAGAAATAAAGATGGAAAACATAATGGATTGATAAGTAAAAATGGCTATGGGGTTGCCAAATTCATTAAATAAGGGTCATGAAGTTGATAATTTGGATCAAAACACAAATGAAGAGTTTAGATCACATTTGGGTTAATCTATGGCTCAATTCACAATTTATGAATTTACAATGATTACATCAATATCAAATCAATGCTTACAAAAAATGATTTGCGTGACATGCATATTATCATCTTAGCCAAGTTCCAAAAACTTCCTAATAATTGCATATTAGTTGCTTGTATGCAAAACCACATGCACAAAATTACTATAAATACAAAATACCATGAATCATTGATCACCAAAAGCCATTAAACATTAATCAACATCATAATTACTACAAGCCTTGATCCATCCAACACCTATTCTATCGAAGATACAAAAGTTAGCAAAAATAATAAAAACCATATTATAAATTGATATGTAATAAATAGGATGATCATCAACAATGAAACTGAACATGATACACATAAATCAATATCACATATAAGCATTTAAATCAAATCATAAGTTAACATATGATGAGTAGCAGGTACCCCCTATGCCCAACCATATGAATCACAAGTGTTCACGTGCAATCTGATCAAATTTCGTGAATGGAACTAGTGTGGTATCTAGATTATTAAGTATTGATAGTAGGACATTGTCTTCCCACTTAGACTAGTGGTAGCTTTGTCACGTATGATTTAAACCAGAGTGAGACATATGATTATTAATGTTGTGCAGCCCTTAAACTAACTTAGTAATCATGTAGAAACTAATTATTTAAACAAATTAATAACAAGAAGATAAATCCTAAACTATTCTAAGGGTGATGAGTATTTGTTCCCAGCTCGTCATACACATCCTAAACTCACGTATCCACTGCTAGGGTTACTAAGTGTTATTCTACTGGGCGAACCAAGCAATAATGCTCTTAGGATTACTAAGCAAATACATGTTTATGCTCGAAACTGGTCATGCTCATTCCATCAATTGATTAATTAACGTGCATGGAAATGTAAATGTTAGCTAAGTACATAGAAAATAAATTGCATTGAAAGTAAATCTATTCTAAGTCAAAGTGTTGCAATGAATAGGAATCAATCTCGATCTTATTGCCATTCATGGAATGTGTCTAGATACAATGGAAATTGAATAAGATGCCGTACAACTGACTCAAATCCACATTGCAGGCATCCACTGATTGTTCTCTAGGATTACAGAATAAAATTGCAAGATTTTGGCTACAGTATTGACCAAATGGTGTCATATATGCAACGAGTGCTTGCATATTTATAAGAAAATATAGGCATTGCATTAACAAGGATACGTTAATGCATTTAGCTATGTCAATGGGGCTATGTCAATGCATTTAAGATGCATTTCTAGTTGATGCATCAACACATCCTCATTTACATATATGTGTCGACGAGACTTCATCGATGAGGATGCATCAACGAAGTTACCCAACATATCAGGTCTCATTAGTATAGTTGTAAGACTCTTGATTTGGAACCTCCTACGTATGGATTTGATTCTCATGGGCAATGCTGAGTTATAATGTTACCTAATTTAACTATATGTCTTGGGGATAAATATTGTTAAAAAAAAAGTTTTAGGTTCTTACACCATCCCAAACTTTTTAGGCACATCAAAATCCAAAGCATAACCTAGTAAAACCCAAACAATATATTTGATGAGTGGCGAGGTACCCCTACACTCAACCATATGAAATGAGCGTAGCACGCACGATCTGGTCGAACTCCGTAGACTAAATGCCTACACGCCCCATGGAACACTTAGGGTTAATCATTCGTTGTCTTCCCAAACTTACTTGTAGTTGTCACGATGTATGGTTAAGTAAGTCTGAGGTATATGATTTTTATAGTCTTTTATGTGTTTTTCTCCTATGCTATTGAGGTGAAGGGTTGAGAAAGCTAACTAACTCTAACTAAGGACTAAGTTTAATTTAACTAGCGTCAGCATCCGTTCCCACTTACCGTACACACCTTGAACTATGCAACTGTGGCTACCAAACACTAATCGTTACTGGGATCACCACACGTAATGCACGTGCTCAAAGTGGTCGTACTGAGGCACTTAACTAGCCTAAACGTAATGAGCAGCCGAGTCCTTGACTAGCCGTACACATTCGTAAATGCTCGTAATCAAGTCGTACTCATTTCGCATTCTAGGAGTTGAGAGTGAGAGAGACTAATNGCTCAAATAAAGATCTGTTCACTTGGGGACTCCTACTGCGGGTACATGGAAAATATTCTATCTCTGGAGTGATCAATCTGCCAGAGTTTTCTTACTTCTAGCCTAGGATTCGAAATAAGGAGAGTGCTGCCTCTTATTTATAGATTTGGCGGTGGACCGCGATATCGCATACGCGACATCACAGGGGATGACGCGATATCGCATGGGATGCGATATCGCGGCGGCGGTGATATCGTGTACACGATATCACATGGGATGCGATATTGTGGCTCATGTGAATCGCGTCTCATCAATATCTAAGGCAAATGAAATAGCCTAAGAAATAGTAAATTATAAAAGTCTTACTTAAGTTCAACAAAAATTTTTGCAGTGGCCACATGCCTCAGGATTGCATCTAGTTATCTAGTTCTAATTCTCAAAGATATTGCTTTTCCTTTAAGCAAAAAAGCTTCTAGTAAAAGTTGAACAATTAATTTGTTTTCTATAGTAGTAATTTCTTTATATTTTGAAGGCTCAAGGATGGGAAGCTTAGCTTTTGTTGCTATTTGTTCTCTATTTCTCATTGATGTATTCTTTTAGTTTAAAGAGAGTCTCTTTACAAGAATTCCTTTAGTAAGAAGTGAAAATTCATGAGGGTGCTTTTGACTAAGGGCAAGACATGATCCTTTCCCTATTTTAGAGGGGAGGGTTTTCATGATTGGTTGTAAGAATGAAAACCTGAAATGGCATCTCCAAAGTTGTTGGGCTTTTTCTTTAGACACTCTCTTCAAGAATATGATGTAGTCTACATTTTTTTAACAATATGTCGAAGGTTCCATATGTTATACTCACTTTAGCTTTATCATTCACTTATGTGTCATTTTTCAGGTATTTGGAAAATATGTTTCATTTTCTAATTTAATCTTTTTATTTTACATTTTAAAGTACATAACAAAATGCAATAGGATGGGTAGTAGGCAATTGAAGGTTTGTGAAAGAGGAAAATTGGTTCCTAAACAAATATCTCTACAAAATATGGGATATAGAAGGGGTTAGCACACCGGATGTTTATGGAAATATAGAGCACGTTGTATAATTGAACCTTACGAAACTTTGCCTCGAAAACTAATTAAAAGCATTAAAGCTATTTGTAATTAAACGTGGTTTTTTACAAAGGAATTCGGTAACTTTATCATTTCCGTAAAGTAAGTGTTAGGAAAACTTACCACATAATCGACAGATGCGCGGCTCTTACAGGGTATGCTTTGAAAATACAAAACGACAAGGGAAAACATAAATAACAAAAAATGATAATAATGAAACGCAGCTTGCACTTGCAGAGGTCGTTCAACTGTAAATCTATGGAGGAAAACTCTGGATTTTAGGTAGGTCCCTCAACAAACAGTGTGAAAAGCCAGCATCAGCCATGACGAAATCTGAGCCATCGTTTGCAAAATCCAGATCCGCCTACTTTGCTAAATCGCAATTGCATCCATATTCTATGAATTTCTGCGAAAACAAAAATAGATCGATTGATTGCTACTGTGATTTGCTGTTCTTAATTTTGTATATCTTTCTCAGCATGCTGTTCTTAATTTTGTATATCTTTCACAGTTGCTGAGAGACGGCAAACTTTTTCTGCCGCCGCAGCATAAGCAGGAAAGGAGGGTAAGGTCAGTAAGTAATCATTTAATTAGTTTCATTTGCACTGGACCGGAATTGTCCAAATTTGTAGAGGAGGACCCATTTGCAGGTCTATGGCTGCTTGTATATATCGTTAGCGAAAACGATGGCGTCTTCGATTCTTGTCATTTCTAAACTTTTGCGGTTTTCCTTATCGTCAAATGCTTGTTTGGTTCTATCTTCCAAATGTGCACCCCAAAATCGCAACGCGCTAAATAAAAGAAAACGGAACGAAAATTCTATCCTTGTTTCTGCGGCTTTTTTCTTGTCTAGAAGAAATTTCAAAATAGGGAAACCATAACCTGTCTATTGCCCACACGGTGTTTATTACAGCCATGGAAAGAAATTGTAAAGATTTGCAGACTCAGCTCACGGCGGTCTGCTGCGTTGACCAGCCATGCGCGACTGGGCCCGAGGAGGAAGGCATAGAAAACCAGTCTAATTTCTGGTTCTGATGGCTGAAGTTGCAGTCCATGTACAGCGAAAAATACCTGAGAAATACGGGGTATGAAATTTCGGGAAAGTTTCCTTGGACCCTTTTGGTTTGTTTATTGTTTGAATTGTGCGTGGAATTTGAATATTGAATGCGGGAATAAAATCTCCTTATGAAACGGCCGCCCTGCCCTGCTATTCCTGCTTCTAGAACCTCAGAGTTTGCCTTCTTTGACTTTCAAATAAAATGGGAATAGCAGCAGCACCCTGCATTTGAATCTGTATTTCTATTGGAGGACGTCGAGACTTCATCCTTTTATTCGTGAGTTGCCTTTTTGGCGTCAATCCACGATCCGTTCCTTGTGTCTGCTTTTGTTTCTGCAATTTTTGATCCCCTTTTTCTTTTGGGTCCTCTCTCCCTTTCTCAAGCTTTTGCGTGCTTCAGATACTACTCGCAGATAGAGTTTCTAAATAGTGAGGAGTTTGGCGATTGCAGATCCTGGAGCTGTTGCGTTTCAGACAGAAATTCCAGACCTGATAACATGTCTGTATGCCCCGCTAGCACGCATTTTTTTAGTTCATTCTCAGTTGTTGCAGGAACAAACTAAGCATAGCCATCATCATCGTCGAGAGGCGTACCGTAACAGTATTTTTCATTAGCTGCTGGACTTTGGCGGCTCTCCTTCAATCAATCATTGATCTTGGTTCTTGCATCCAAGGAATAAACCTCCGCAAGATTCTTCAAATTTATCCAAATTTTCATTTACAATTTCATTCAGGTTCAAATCCTTACGTCTCAGAATTTATCAGTGTTTCCTGCTTACCGTACTTGTGCTTTCCAGTTTCAATGCAAGTCTCTACATATCACTTCTCGTCTCAACATTTTGCTAAATGCAATCAGTTTCATATATTTCCTTGCATAGTATAAACTTTCAGAGTCTGCCAGAATTTGATTAAAAGCATAGTATAAACTTCAGGAGTCTGCTGAAATTTGATTGCTGCAGAATGTTTCAAAATGTCTAAAATTTGTCAAAGTTAACAACTGCAAATTTTAAAGACACTCTAAGGTTTTGCTAAAACCAAATTCCATCCCTTTACAGGTCTCTGTAAATCCTGGATTCCTAATTCTACCTTTACGCAATCCGTAAAGCTCCACTATCAGCCATGGAGCCCAAAGGGAGCTACAACAACATTCCGCCAATACCGCACTCGCGTTCCACGGGAGCAGCCTCCTTGCAAGGTCCAAGAAATCAATCGTACGGCCAAAGGCGTCAGCAACAGCAGCAACAGCAGCAACAATGGCATCGTCACTCCTCCGACGGCATCCTCCTGGAGTTGACAACTGCACAGCGCCTGAGCAGAGAAAGCAGCAATCACGATCCCAATTCCAATTCCAATCCCAATTCCAACTCGGAAACACACAGCAATTTTAGCTCCGAAAATAACAAAGCCGCCAATTTCAATACCGAGATTATCTCGGATACTCTGAGCAGGGGAAGCTCGTATTTGGAGCCTCCCGCGAAGCTGGGCGGCCCAGTCCAATATGGATCGCGTGCAGAATCAGAAACCCTAGGCGCGTCGCAGAGGGAGGCTTCAGGCACCATATCCGACGAAGAAGCACGCGTTATCCATATTAACGATCCGGATCGCACCAACGACAACTACGAGTACGCCGGCAACACCGTTCGGACCAGCAAATACACAGTGCTGACTTTTATTCCGAGGAACCTGTTCGAGCAGTTTCACAGAATTGCCTACATCTACTTTCTTATTCTCATCGTCCTGAACCAGCTGCCATGGCTGGCCGTCTTCTCCAGCGCTACATCGGCTCTTCCTTTGGCTTTCGTTCTGCTTGTCACTGCTTTCAAGGATGGCTACGAGGACTGGCGACGACACCGGTCTGATAAGCGGGAAAACAGCCGCACCGCCCTAGTGTGGGAGAACGGCAGCTTCCAGCCCAAGGAATGGAAGAATATTAAGGTTGGGGAGGTTATCAAAGTACAGGCTAATGAGACTCTGCCCTGCGATATTGTACTTCTGTCCACCAGCGATCCTAGTGGAGTTGCTTATGTGCAGACCATTAACTTGGATGGTGAGTCCAATCTCAAGATTCGTTATGCTAAGCAGGAGACTGCTTCCAGAATGCACGGTGAGGGTGACGGAATTGTCGCTGGAATCATCCGTTGTGAAAAACCCAACAGAAATATTTACAAGTTCCATGGCAATATTGAACTGGATCGTAAGAAGACTTCCCTGGGATCTGCTAATATTGTCCTGAGAGGATGCGAGCTCAAGAACACAGCTTGGATCATCGGTGTTGTAATCTACGCAGGCCAAGAGACCAAGGTCATGTTGAACAGTTCTGGGGCACCTTCTAAAAGGAGTAGGTTGGAGGCATACATGAACAGGGAGACTTTGTATTTAGCAGGATTTTTAACTGTTCTTTGTGCGACAATGGGCATTGGAATGGGCCTGTGGTTAGGCCGTCATAAGGATGAACTTGATACGTCTCCATATTACAGGAAGAGGTATTACGATTATGATGATAATAAAGAGGAGAACCATCAGTATTATGGTATTGCACCGGAGGTGATTATCGCCATGTTGACTGGGGTGATCATATTCCAGATCATGATCCCCATTTCTTTGTATATCTCTATGGAGCTGGTCCGAATCGGCCAAGCCTTTTTTATGATCAGGGACAGGAAGATGTATGATAGCCAGTCGAAATCCAAGTTCCAGTGCAGGGCATTGAACATAAATGAGGATTTGGGGCAGATTGGATATGTGTTTTCAGATAAGACAGGGACATTGACAGAAAATAAGATGGAATTCAGAAACGCAAGTGTGTGTGGGAGAAATTATGGCCCCTCCAACTTCCGTACTGCAGAGCCTGCTAGTGACGAAGAACACGCCCTTCCAGAGTTTACATGTACGTAATTAGAGTATTTTCTTTTATTCATCGTAAGATTTTTGACAGAATAATTTATATTATTGCAGGATTGGAATTTAAAAGAAAAATAACTTCATATACAGATACATTTTATGGCAAAAATTTTGAATGGTTACCTCACTTTAGGTCATTTCCTTACATTTTCATTATTGGAAATTACAATATGATATTTTAGCTTCATAAATGTTGCTTATACAATGTCATCGTTAACCACTGCATTTTTTATTGGTTTGTTTTCAAGGAATGTTGATGTGTTTTTAATTTTCTAGGTTCAATAGAAGGGAAATATTTGAAGTTGAAAATGGAAGTTCCAGTAGATCCAGACTTATTGCAGATACTTAACCAACAGAAAGACACGGAGGAAAGCAGATTTTTCCGTGATTACTTTCTCTCTTTAGCAGCGTGCAACACAATAGTACCTATCATACATGAAACAGGAGGAGGAGTTGGGATTATTGAGTATCAAGGTGAGTCTCCAGATGAACAGGCATTGGCTTACGCTGCAGCCTCTTATGGCTATGTCTTGACAGAAAGATCAACAGGCCATATAATTATTTATGTGCAAGGCAAAAAACAAAGGTACTTGCTATTTCCTATGATTGATGTGAATTTAAAATTTTCAAGTTGAAAAATACTAGCTTGTCATCAATCTAATTTGATTGATTTAGATTGGTCTATGACTAATTACTGATTCCTTTATTTTTACTTTGAAAGATTTGACATCCTAGGACTACATGAGTTTGATAGTGAAAGAAAGAGGATGTCAGTGATAGTCCGGAGTCCTGATAAGAGCTTGAAGTTATTAGTTAAAGGTGCAGACAGTTCAATGCTTAGTGCTGTTGACAGATCTGTTTCAGAGGGAAGCTCAAATTACTTGGTTTCTGCAACTGAGAGTCACCTGTATGATTATTCTTCACAAGGATTGCGGACACTTGTTATGGGGTACCGTGACCTAACAATTGCAGAGTTTGAAAGTTGGCGGAGGAAGTATGAAGAGGCTAATAATGCTTTAATTGGACGAGCACGAAGAATCCATGAAATAGCGAATTCTATGGAATGCAATCTTACGTTGCTAGGAGCATCTGGTATCGAAGATAAATTGCAGCATGGTGTTCCAGAAACAATAGAGGCTCTTAGAAAATCAGGCATCAAAGTGTGGGTATTGACAGGAGACAAACAGGAAACAGCAATATCAATTGCAATTTCTTGCAAGCTTATTGTTCCTAGCATGCAGCAGATTATAATTAATGGCAAGAATCGTGAGGACTGCCATAGGAAGCTGCAAGAGGCAAAGAGTAAATATGGGATCACGAGAGCAGAGGGAGAGATATCTGTGTTGAAAAAATGGAAAAATATGAAATTTTGTTTTGGAGACAGGGTTGACTCAGTCCCGATGTCTGGCATGGCTGTTGGGACTCCCATGACTGATGAACATCCATCAAATAAATCTACAGATAGAGAACAATTACCTTTGGCTCTCATTATTGATGGCACCAGTCTAGTTCATATATTGGAAAGTGATTTAGAAGATGAGGTACGTTTATGTTTTTAATATTGGTTAGTTATTTGAGAATTTGCTAAGAAAGCTATCTTAATTGGATTGCATAAAACAATTTTAGGGATTGGTTCTCTTCCTATAGGCTTGTATTCTAATTGTTGCTTGCCAATGTTATATGCAGCTTTATGACATAACAATACAATGCCGTGTTGTGCTTTGTTGTCGTGTTGCTCCTATGCAAAAAGCTGGTATTGTTGCTTTAATAAAGAAAAGAACTTCTGATGTGACCCTTGCCATTGGTGATGGTATGTTTCATTTGTCACTTGCACTCTAGACATTTTATGATTTATAAAAGTGCAATTTTATGTAGTTTCATATTTGCCAGTTATCCTGGAGAGCTGAAGAGATGAAAGCTCTTTGATCATAGTCAGAAATGAAGAGTGTCTATAAACAACAGGGCATAAAGTTGCAAATGATCATTTACTTCTCAAGAGATGAAATTTAATTAATATGTCAAAGGATACCAATTCTAGTTTATTTTTCAGAAAGTGTCACTTGCTAGGAATATTATGTGAAGCTATTCAGTTAATTAATTAACATTGTAACCAGAATATTTGATACACCTTTACTTACAATCCTAGTTATTGATGTTTTATGTTCCGAAATTTTCCTGTTACAAGATATAAGTTAACATGTTTTAGTTTTCTGAACATGTTATTAAATTATACTTTTCCCAACTACTCTTATTATATGCATAAGAAGATCATAATTACTGATTTTATGTATCATATTCAGGAGCAAACGATGTCTCTATGATCCAAATGGCAGATGTTGGAGTTGGAATCAGTGGTCAAGAAGGTAGACAAGCTGTTATGGCATCAGATTTTGCCATGGGACAGTTTAGATTTCTAGAGCAGTTGTTGTTAGTTCACGGCCATTGGAACTATGATCGCATGAGTTATATGATATTATACAACTTCTACAGAAATGCGATCTACGTATTTGTGGCTTTTTGGTAAGTTGCTTCATTTCAGTGTCTCTCTCTTTCTTTTTTAAAGAATTTAATAGAAACTGTATTTACCTGAAATTCTTTCTAAAGTTAAACATTTGTTATTTCAAAAGAAAATTTATTCATATGGGACTTATCTAATTTGTGTTCATTATCTTGAAAATTTATATTGCATTCTAGATTTACACATTTCAGATAAATGAATTTGTATTTAATAACATGGTTATCAATACAATCATTTTAATGGTAGCGATAGAAACAATAGTAGTAGAAAGATATGCTATAACCATTGTATTCAAGTGACAGATTTTTAAGCATAATTTTATGTTTGTGTTTAAACTAAAAAGACAAAACATATGAATGTGTTCCACTTTTTGTTCTTATGAGTTCAAAGTATCCTGACACCCTGTTAGGAGTAGCAGTATATGCCATATTCATGGCAATTATCGCATTTGACAATTAGGTGGCTTTTTTTGCCTTGCACTGGTTTTTTAATACTGTATTTTTGTTGGAATTCACCTCATGCTGATTAATAAGAGGGCATACAGATTAGCTGCCCAGTTTGAAATCGGTGACAACATATTGTTTTGGGCAGATACCATCGTGTTTAAACCCTATGCTCTATCATTTAGAACTGTATCAACTGAATTGGGCATTTTGGAAGACAAAAAATGCAAGCAAGGAAATCTGTCTTTAACACCAAAGCTCTCAGTATTATTGCAAATGGTTCCTCTTATAAGAGGATACATACTAGCATCCAAAAATTTTACTGTAGATCTCTAGCTACTCAAAATGTTTTGGTTTATATCCTCCAAGATAGCAAAAATGGTTGATTCCTTCATACATTTGTTCTTAAAACTAATTGATCACTTGACAATGAATTTATTTTTGCAATGATACAGGTACGTGCTGCATACTGCTTTTACTGCTACAACTGCAGTTACAGATTGGAGTGGTGTGCTGTATTCTGTTATATATACTGCATTACCAACAATAATAGTTGCAATCATGGATCAAGACTTGGAGCAGAAAACATTGATCCAGAACCCCAAAGTTTATAATTATGGGCAGGCAGAGAAAGGTTATAACGCCTACTTGTTTTGGTTGACAATGCTAGACACAGTGTGGCAGAGCCTTGTCATTGCCTATGTAGGTTACTTTTCTTACAGACATAGTACAGTGGATATTTGGAGTATGGGCAGTTTGTGGACCATTGCAGTGGTTTTGATTGTGAATCTTCACCTTGCCATGGATGTGCAATCTTGGACATTTATCACCCACATCGTTATATGGGCGTCAATTCTATTTACATGGATCTGCCTCCTAGTAATTGATTCAATACCAGTATTGCCTAACTATGGGTAAGATTACAACATCTTTGCAGTTGTTTACATAATTAAGGCTAGTCTGTTTTGCATAAATAGTTTTCTAAGCAATCTTTGCTGAATTTTTTTAATGTCGTTCATTTCAGGGTGTTTTACCATGTGGTTACGTGGGGATCATATTGGCTGAATCTAATTATAGCTGTTTGCTTAGCATTACTTCCACGGCTTCTGGTGAAATTTGTTAAACAAACATTCTGGCCGTCCGATATCCAAATTCTCAGAGAAAAGGAAGTTTTAAATAAAAAATTGGAACGATTTACTTTGGAGCTCAATCAAATCAATGAGCGCACTTAACTGTAATTAATGTTGGCTACTTCTCATGGCCATGCATATTACCTTTTAGTTCATGCTTTAGTGCAAAAGGGGTTATTTCTCCGAGCATGCCGGCATAGAATTTCAGCCATTCAACAAGATTTTGATGATTTTTGTCCAGTTTGTCCACTCGGCAACTTACTGGTGAATTGCTGTGGTGGCGTTTTTGGTCACTGCCCAGCCCTGCCTCTCTAGTATTGTACAGCCTGCTGTGTATATCTATATACTAACGACGGCTCGGAAATTTTTTAATTATACTAATTTATCCCGTCTCATTCAATTGTATATGTACTATATTGATTTATTGGATTTATCAATAGCAAGCTCTCCCAAGCATTGTTAGAAAAGGCAAAGGAACTAACTGATTCTCAATTCACAAGATTGCTACCGTGCCATTATTTTATGGGTATGGTTTTGTATGGCTATATGATACTTCGCCTTAGTTCCATTAACTAAATAAGGGGTGAGATAGTGAATACCTAGGCATCGTGCTGGTATGTGATATTAATGTTGGTTGATGTTGGGTTTCATAATGGCTAATGTCTACCTCGGTATCTGTGCTACCGTTTGTTTTTTCTTTGTATAGCTTACTTGTAAGAGTCTTGGTTCCTATTGCAGTTGTCAGATAGATCTAGATCCAAGAATTCACGATTCAAGTTCAGTTTCAGTTTTCTTCTCGCTTGAGGATCGTCTTGGGTATTGGTTAGGAATACATAATTTCGTGTTCTTTGGTTGTTTATTAATTGATGTTACATTTAAACATACCACACTAGTAATGTGGTGGGAAAAAAATTGCTATTTTGATGAGGGAGGTTGGGAGGACAATTTTCTTGCCGCGGACGTGTCTTTAATGATTAATAAAACAAATCTCTTCAACAAAATAGATGTCAGATTGGTTTGCAGCCAAATCATCACAGGTGTAGATTGTTTAGCAGGGAAATTATCCTACCAAGAATGAAAATAGATGTCGTTGCTGGGGCACATTTCGTACATAAAAGAAAATCATCGTGATACTTATGCAAGGGACGTCTCGTCCAAATGAATTATGCCATCAAACGTTCAACGGGCGGGGACGACGGGGACATCCCTATTATTGATGGACGTCCCTTTCAGAACGTGGCTGATTTCAAGAACGAAAAAACATCAGAAGAGCTAAATTTTTTTACGTGCACTGTTTTGTTGAGAAAGGAAAACTATGGGATTGTCAACATGGAAAGGCTGTAATAAGAATGGAGGTAAGTTAGGACTTTTTCATTGGGATACGAATAAACAATGAGGTGTTAGTGTAGTGGTAAGACTCTTGATTTAAAAGCGTTAAGTCATGAGTTCCATTCTAGTGCCTCCAAAGAATAAATATGGGGAACAAAACAACTAATGTATGTAGAAGAATTCATGTATGTTATACTATATGTACATAGAGTGGGAGAGAAAACTCAAATACACTTAAAAGAGCATATATGTATATTACATGATTTTGTTTTGAAGTTGATCTTGAGATTTGTAACACCTTGTAACTCTCTCTATGTTTTTGAATTCATAATCGTTACTTTAATCAATTATTTTTTAATTATTTATGCTATGGGTAGCTTTAACATAGGTTGGTATAAGCTTTCGCTTATGTTTGATATAGGTGTTTTTGATATAAGCTTTGGTATACCTTGGTAATAGCTTTTGATATAGCTATGTTATGTATTATTTTCATGTTTGTATAGCTAATGCATGATTTGGCATAGCTTAGCTATGTGATTTTTCATGCAAAAATTGTGCTTTATTTAGATTTGTTTTCTCTCTTTTTCTTTTCAAGGAATGTTGTGACGAAAATTTTATTAATTAATCTTAAAAGGAGATTAAAAATTGGGTAGGAGGTGTAACCACCATCCTAATTACAACTATGTGGTAAGGTGAATCGTAGCACAACAATTGCCAACATAAAAAACAAGGACATCACATCTGAAACATTTATGCAAAGGGAGGAAACACAAACATTCCTCAAAAGGAAACAATAGTAGGGTACCAAATCACATAAAGCAAGAATCGACAACAATAGCTTGAGATGTTCAAGCCCTAGTACCAAAAACAAGCATGACCACACCAAAAAGGAGAACTGGAAATTCATAGATAAGGATAAAAAGATCCACATAGGCAGCCAAGGTGAAATCTAAATATGGGTCATTGATTAGTTTTCATCTCTTTTGGTTCTTGGGACCCATTTAGTACTTTTTCTTTAGTTAGAGTAAAGTCCATAACTGCTTTCTAGGGATAAATACAAAATTAGATGTGTGCAGAACCTAGTTATGATTCTTAAGTAGCTTGTATACATTGGTTGCATCTAGGAGAACCTCTGAGGCATTGTGAAGCAGTTTAAAACATTTTGTGTTACCACCTTTATCTGGGTGGGCTCTAGCTTTAAGTTGCTTCATTGTTCTCCTTATGATATCTTGTGGCACATCTTGCAAGAGCTCGAGAATACCATACAAGGAGGTCTTTATGTTATAAAACATAGTTTTGGTGTTCTCGAGTATGGTTTCCAACTACTATAGTCCTAAGATGCTCTTTTGTCGTGGCTTCCATGGATGTTCCCAGTCTTACTTTCTTGGTGACTTGTTCGCTTCCTCATGTTTGTGCTTTTCCCTCCAATACTATTCTTGAGCTTGATCTTGCCTTTTGTCAAGCTATTCCCTAGTGGGTTGCCATAGTGCTTTGGTAACTGACATCTACATAATCATTAACAACTCATCCCATAATGTAAAGTAGTTGTCAAACCATTAATCATGGTGCAATTGCAACATTTGGCTAGTTTTCTCATCCTTTAGAGCCTTGAGAACAACCTCAATGAGGTGATACTTAAAACTTCCTGACTGTAGTAACAATTTGATTTCTTCAACATCATTGACAATTCCTTTTTACTTTGCCTAGTGGTAGGAGCCAAGAATAAAAAAAGACCATATGTTATAGCCATGTAGCTTATCAATAGCATCCTTGAAAGGATTGAAGGACATGGGTGTGTTAGAGGAGGATGTTCATTTGGTTAGGTAGTAGAAGGTAAGGGGTAATAGGTAGTTAATGGGAGGTTTTTTTAGAAGGTTTAAGACTTTGAAGAGTGGGAGAATGTCCAGAAGGGGACATTAGGGAAGTTATGTAATGTCCAGAAGGGGACATTAGGGAAGTTATGTCAAAAAGTGGTGAAGGGTGGTAACTAGCAAGGGCATCATGAGTGATGTGAGGTTGAGTGTGTTGATGAGGAGGAAGGTAGACTAAAATAGAACATGATGAAGGCACATGTAGTGGTAAATTTTGCACATTTGCACCTTGAAGAATGTTGGTTTACAATAAATGATTGAGATGCAATGACAAAGGCTCCCTTAGTGACACCAAAGTCTATCGACCAAGTTAGAAAGTTCTGTGTGAAGGTGGTGAGTGTTGCATTGTTTGAGCATGAGTGGTTGACAAAGAGGAGTTGAATCTAGTTTGATAAAACACAGTGGAGCTCAGCTCATGTGCATCAATTTGCGGCACATGTAATGAGGTAGAGTTATATCTTCATACAAATGTTATGCTAGTTGGATAGTTAGTGTCTACAAGTGCAACATCATATTAACATTCGGAACCTACATATTGGGAGGCAAGGGCATCCTTTCTAGTTGCTATGATGTTGCTTGCTGGTGTAGGAACACCTCTTCCAATTCCCTTTTCTCTTTTCCTACACTTGTGTTGTAGGTTTGGGACATAAGAAGTCTTGGGGGGATAGGAAGACGTCTTGGCTAAGAGCTATTGCTAACAGAAGACATCTTAGAGCCAGAGGAGATGTCTTGTCCATATAGAAGATGTCTTCTCTGCAAGTTGGAATCTTATAGGAGACATCTTCCTAAGGCTAGAGATGCCTTGTATGGTTGGGAAAACTTCCAAAATCACCTATCCCAATTCGGGAAACAATCAAGGTAAGTTGAAGAAGGATGAAAACAGCTAGATAGATGGTAAGAAAACCATGGAAACAACGTAAGAACCTCAAGTTGAGCTAAGGGAAGGTTTCTAGGTTTCTTGTCTCCTTGTTGTCCATAAATATTGATGTAATTCACAATTTTCAAGACTATGAGTGAGTAAGAATTCTTGAGAGTGGAGAACTTAGCAAGAGTGTGAGAGAGAATATTGAGTAATGAGTGCATATGTAATTACAGCTCCTAGGGTTAATTGTGTGATGTGTTGATGGGCATATTCTATTTTCTTGTGTCTTACTTATGAGTTGAGATCTCAATTGCAAGTTGTAAAAGAGATTTTCTATTGGTTATGTCTTGCATTGAGAATAACCATTGAGTGGTTATAGAGCCTCATGCTTTGCAATATCATTTGAGTGTGAAAAGTTTTGGATCTTTGAGGGTTTTGGGAACCTTGTTGTAATCTTCTAATTGAATAATTAAGGATAGCTAGTTTTCTAGTTTTCTAGCAACTTAATTATCTTTTCATAATATATGGATTTAGTAGTTGAAGGTAATTTAATATTAGAGTGAACCTTCTCCACTTGTGACTCAAAATTTTTCATGTTGATGTATGTGGTAGATCTAGAGCATAGGTGATGAAAACCCCAAGTGGACATGCAATACCTTCCCATCCAACCTAAAATAAGAGAGCATTACATTGAGTTAAAGCCCCAAACTCCTAGGTCATGGTAAGAAGGATATCTAACGAAATGAGTTAGTGAAGCATAGAAAGATAAGTGAAAGGAATCATATGATACATTGACCAAAAAAATTGAATTAAACTAGAACTAGCAATAAAATATAAGGAAAGTACTAGTTGAATTATATTGTAATAACCAACATTCATATAAGAAATGTTATAAACATATTGTAATATCCCAACCTTAGATACCCTTTTTGCCTCAATATGTTTATGATTCAAACACTTGATGTGTTGTTTGTTAAGCCTATGTCTTGTGTTTAACACCTTTTTACGAGATAGATATGCTTGTACTATGGTTTGATTGAGCTATGTACTGTGTAACTACCTTAATAGACGCATTTGGTATTTTACTCTATTTTAGTTTTTGTTCATCTTATTTTTAGTATTTTTTATTTTGTTAGATTAAGCATACATTTACTAAACCCTTTGTTGGAATTTTGAGTAAGTACGTATCAAGTATTGGATAGGTCATTGGCATATAGGGTACTACATCGACCTTGTCATATACTTGGTTGCTATGTGATTGTCTAGAAATTATTTAATTATCTTTGATTGATGTATTCTTTTTTCTTTAGAGAGAATTTTCTTCTTTTCTTTACAAGAAACCCTTTAGTAAGAAGTAAAAACCTATGAGGATGCTTTTGAATAAGGGCAAGGCCTAATGTTTTTCCTACCCTATAAGGGAGGTTTTTAAGGATTGGTTATAAGGATGAAAACCTAAAAAGACATTCCTAAAACTGTGGGTTTTCTCTTTAGACTCTATCTTCAATGATCTCATGTACTCTAAATTTTTCAATAATATTATTATTTTTTGGGTCTAACACCCTTAGTAGTTCTAATTATTTTATTTGATGTCCTTTTTGGAGTAGCTTGTGATAATACTTTCATTTGTTATATTTGGACCTTAGAACCTTTGTTGGATATGAGGGGTGGACATAGCTATTAGTTAGCCCATAGAGGGGTACCTTATTAGATTAGCATTGGGTATGATTCTGTGTTAGAATATTATATTTTTTAATTTTAGAAATTCCAACTTAATTGTATTTTCTTTTAGTGTTAGTTTTCCAATAGAATTTACCCTTTTTGCTAAACCTTGACATTCTCAACAACCCTTCTATTAGAAATCATTCATTTAAATTGTTGACATATTGGAGATAAAGCAAGAGAGGAATACCCTACTGGATAGAAGAGAAGCTAAGGCTAGACTTGAATTGTAATTTAGCAGCTTGGCAAGTGCATTCTTTTTAGATCTAGTTCCAGATTTTGCTTAGATCCAGCTGTTAGTCTTTGATTTTGCCTAAGGTTTGAAGTCTATTTTGGAGATTTAGTCACATGAGGGTTTTAGTCATAATGCTGTCAAGTAGGTAGGGAGAATTTATTACAATGCTCATATTTTGGGTTTTTGGAATATCTGGTTATGTGCGCATTTGCTTTAGTTGACTTAGTTTGTTCAACAATTGTTTGGGGAAATGTTTTAGGATTTCCTGTGCCAGATCTAAATTGTTACTACATGCTTCTAAGATTTAATATTATAATATTGATTTTATAATGGATGAGATATTATAATTCAAATCTTGCTTCATTTTGATTTGTTCTAATTTCATTTTGCCTTTGCTTGATTTTTGAAGTGTAGAACTAGGGTTTTCTACTATAATATGCATTTTTGATCCAATATGACTTTGGAAAATAGAGACATAAAAGGCATAGGTATGTGACATAATAGTGAAAACCTTGAGGCACCCTCACTAGTACATCAAAAATCAATTGTGAGGTTGCATAGTTTTTGATAACATATTTTTGTAGCACATGAAAAATGTGACAACTATTATAAAGCAACCACACCTTTATCAAATTTCAAAAATTATGTAAATAGAAAAATAATTTAGCTTCTAGGGCTTCCAAGAGTGATTGAAAATTGGAAATAATAAAGTATCATCTTTTATGACTTAGAAAAATCATAATTCCTTAGAACATGCTAATTACCAATTTTTTATAGTTTTAGTATTTTATTTGAAGTCTTGAAAGATAACTATAATAGTGACCTATATCCTTGTTTTGATTAGGAGTTTTCATTTGACATAAAATTATGTTTAGTTTGGGCTATGTGATTTGATTACATTTTCTCCATCACTTAAAGATTTTTATTTGAATATATATTTGCTACTAAACTTTGATTATTGTTTGATGCACTTTTTGGTGAGTTTAGAGTTTGGTTTGTGGAGCTATCACAAAGGAAGTTGGCCAGTTGGTTTTAAAGGAATTTTGAGGTATACTGTACCCTTTGCTATTTGTAGTAGTGAAGTTCATGTTCCATTGGTCTTTAATAATACTACATGGAGGGGGAAGTGAGTAAAAAACTTTAAGCTTCTCAAACTATCATACAATAAAAATCAATGTGGTATTTCAGTTGACCTTGGTACTAGATTTAAGAAACTATAAATAAGTTCACCTAGCACATTTTGTTTAAATTTGACATTTGGAAAATCTTATTATGCATATTGAGTACACTTCCCAACTTTAACATTTGAAAATTGAGAGTGATTACTAGCTTTTACAATATTTAGGTTTAAGGGTGATGGTGAATTCTTTAGATACTTAAATAATTTTCTAATTTATTTGATGTTTGGTTATTTTATAATATTGGATGCTTACCTGTTTGGTACTAACTCTTTCGATGTAGCTACCCTTGTGCATGACTATCTAGTTGCATGATGCTTGATTTCAAAATTCTTAAGGGAGTACTTAATTTTTGGACTAACTTTCCTTTTTCTTTTGTGCCTTCTAAGTAATTAAATTAATTGAGAGGATGAGATAGAAGTAGAAATGAGTAGGAGATCTAAGCAAGATATAACTTTTGAAGGAAGGAACAACTCCAATGATAGCACTAGGTGCTTTACGTATGGGTAACATGAACATCTTAGGTATGAGTGTCCAAATGACTATGCTTGTGGAAAACCTAGATACAGATAGAGGGAGTGCCCTAATAAATCAACTGAGAACAAGATTAGAGAAGCTCCAACAACTAACCAATAGGGAAAGAAGGATGGATAACACAAGGACTTAGAATGAAAAGGTAAGATTTATGATTTAATAGACCATGTAGTGCACAAGCAACCCAACATAGTTATGAACATAATAAATAATATTGGTAGATCTTGGTTTTTGATCTTTTACTAAACTAGCACTTGTCACTCTTTATGGAATGATAGGTTGCATCAATGCACTCTTAGCTAGTGGTTTAGATGACTAACTCCCCTGGTATTATGGTTATTGAGATGCTACCTTTAACTGAAGTATTCATACAAGAATATGGGTGGTACAACAACCTAATGGTGGTTGGACTTGGAGAATATGATGTGATTCTTAAGATGCATTGGTTGGATAAGTATGAAGGATGTTTGGATTATAGAGACAAGACTCTTATACTTTTATCTACTAGTGGAAAAGAAGTTACAGTCTAGACAAGAAATAGACATATTAAACTTAACTTGGTAACAATTAGAAGTTTCAATAGTTTTTCAAACAAGGTCACATTGCTACACGACTTCAGTACATGTTGAACTTAAGGATTAGTTAGAGTAGATTCTAGTGGTTCAAGAATTCTTGGATGTATTTAAGAAAAAACTTCATGGGTTACCTTCTAATAGAAACATTGAGTTTGAGATCACACTCAATCCTAGATCCCAACCAATTTCCAAATCACCTCATGGGATATCTCCTTTGGAACTAG
This sequence comes from Gnetum montanum, assembly GCA_015680685.1. NCBI lineage: Eukaryota > Viridiplantae > Streptophyta > Gnetopsida > Gnetales > Gnetaceae > Gnetum > Gnetum montanum. The sequence continues at coordinate 344,150 of MNCI01011011.1, forward strand.
TAAAATTTAAGGTACATATTGAAGACTTGATAGATAAGGATATGATTTAATTGAGAATTTCATCTTGGAATGTACCAATGCTCTTTGTTAAGAAGAAGGATGATAGTTTGGAGTCATGCATTGACTACAGGTAGTTAAATTAGGTGATAGTTAAGAAATGATATCCTCTACCTAGGATTAATGATTATTTCAACCAACTTAGAGAAGCTAAGGTGTTCTCTAGGATAGATTTAAATTTTGGTTATTACCATGTCAAGGTGAAAGATGAAAATATATTTAAGATAATGTTTAGAACATGATATGGATATTTTAAATTTCTAGTCATGTCCTTTGGACTTAGTTATGTCCTCGTAGTTTTGATACACTTAATGAACATGTACTATACTCTTAGATCAATTTGTTATTGTCTTCATCAATGATATTTTGGTTTACTCTAAGAATGAAGAGGAACATAAGAAATATTTAATGACTATGTGATAGAATTTAAGTGAATAAAAATTATTTGCTTATGCTTCTAAGAATGCATTTTGGAAGAAAAAGAGCCAGTTTCTTGGTCATGTGGTAATAGAAGTAGGTATAGAACTAGATTCTTTCAAAGAATTAGTGATTAAGAATTGGTTCATTACAACTATAGTGGATGAAGTTAGAAGCTTCTTGGACCTAGCAAAATATTACTGCAGGTTTGTACAATATTTCTCTAATATTGCTTCACTTCTACATAAATTGTTAAGGAAGGAATGCATTTCCCTTGGATGAAGCTTGTCAAAAAGCTTTTGAGGAGTTAAAGAAGAGACTAATAACAATACCTATTTTAGTCTCCCTAACTCTTGGGAAGCTATATGATATTTATATAAATGATTTAGAAGAAGGATTAGGTAGAGTTTTCATTTTGAAAGAAAAAGTATAAAATTATGTTTCAAGAAAGTTGAGATCTCATGAGACAAGGTACCCAATGCATGATTTAAAACTTGATGTTGTTATCTTTGCTCTTAAGATTTTGAGGCACTAATTGTATGTTGAACACATTACTCTCTTAATAGAGCATAAGAGCCTACAGTATGTTATGATCCAACCATAGCTAATTATGAGATAAAGGGGGTGGATAGAAATTCTTGTATATTTTGACTTCATAGTAGAGTATTATCTTGGCAAGGGTAACATAATATCTAATATACTAAGTGATGAGTCATGGTCTGTCAGGTCCTGTTATCGAATCCCTGTTATCGGAACCTTGATACAAGATACCAAGTCTGATAGGTCCCGATATCGAACCCTTGTTATCGGACCCTCAATATCGCGTACATGATATTGCGGTTTCCGTGTGAGCCTATAAATAAAAGGTGGCGCACTTGGTTTTGGCATTAGTTCTTAGTCCCTTATCCAAACTCTTGCAGTTTTTCCTTCTTAGAGTTAGAATTATTTCTTAGTGCATGCTCACAGTGTGATGATTGTAATTTTATGGCATCCTTATTCGAGTGTGACGTACTTGGACACGCACATGACTGGCAATAAAGATCAAGATTACTTCATCATTGCAGCATCCACTTAGCTTAATTATTTATTTAATTGTTATTTACTGATTTCTTAGTTAATGTCTCTTCACCCTTATCTCCTAGTAACGCAGAATGAGTACGACTTAATCATGATCATTTAAGTGTGACTACTTGGTAGCCCAGTAGCGTACCGAGGCCATACGCTTAGTAATCCCAGTAGTAGTCGTGCACGAGGTCCAAGATGTGTATGGATGATTGAGGAACGGATGCTCATCGCACTTGGGCTAGCTTAGATTCTCTCTCACCCTCTCTCTCTTAGCTTAGTTAATATTATTTCCCATCATACCTAGGAGTAGCATTAGTGTAGGAACACATCATACACCTCACTCTAGACTAAACCATACATGAAAAAGTTAATACTAGTCCAGGTGGGAATACAATGAANAAAAGCCACATACAAATTCACACACAATTTCACAATCATGCCTCTCCTACAAGACCATGATAATGCCACATCTAGTGAGGCAGTTCATTGGAGAACTAACGAATTATATGACAATGAAGATTGGAGTACACAATCTAAAGTGGGGGTTTCTTATAAACATAAATGAAGGCAACATCGTCCCAACACATGAAAGCATAACTTACTCAATGACGATGAACCCCTACTGGCCACTACAAGCCTAACAAAAATACAAGAGGTTGTTTGAATCTCTCATAGGCATCGTAAAGAGAGCTACCTACCCAGGCTCGATTTAAACAACTTTCCCAATTTCTCAGGAGGCTATGACGTAGATCCACAACAACATTTACAAGCCTTCTACGATGTTTGTGCATGGAACAACATTGATAATAGTTGGCAAAAACTCAAGCTCTTTCCTATGACACTCGTTGGCCAAGCAAAAGTATGGTATAGATTGTTAAAACCAAATTCAATATGATGTTGGCCAACAATGGTAGAACTCTTTAACGAAAGATATCAAACCTACACAATAGTGTCGGCCTTGAGGAAACAAATCCAAGAGTGGAAACAAGCACAACATGAACCCTTGGACATGGCCTTGGAAAGATATTATGCACTATTAAACAGCTATCCAGGCCATGAGTTTTTTGAGGAAAGGCTAATGTATCATATCACTGATGGGCTTCGTAATGAAACAAGAGAGACCCTAGGGATGTATGCCCAAGGAAAACTATACGAACTACAAACCCATCAATTCCAAGAGCTTATTAAGTGGGTAGCAAAAGAAGAAGGAGAAATGGTTAGATGGGAGAGCGTTGAAAAACATTAATGGGACCAAAATCTCAATTTAACAGAGGTCCATAATCACAAAAAGGAGAAATAAACCTATCTTAAGGAGGAAGAACCATCTTTGCCGGTACAACAATCATTAGAAGAAATTGAGGAAAAGATCAATAAGATGCTGGAATGGATGCATAAAAAGTGTGGGGAATATATCAATATTATTGGAGATAGAGTTTTGAAAACCCAAGAAGTAGGAAAAAATATCATTGGAAAATCGGAAAGAAGGGATGAGGAAAATAAGAGCTCAACTGCCAATCATACGTATGAATGCAACATTTGCTTATACGATCACCCCAAGGGCCAATGCCCAATCTTGTTACATTTATATGAGCATTGGGGAAGCACGTTACACCCAGAGTTCGTACAGAGATACTATGTTTGATCACAGTGGCAACAATCCCAGTCATGGGGGAAGCCATCCCTAAACTAGAGACACCCTTTATATCATCCAAATCCAAATACTTATCTAGTCCAACATCTGTTTCTCCAACTAGGTCAACATACTCTATCTCGCCACATTATCATTCTCCTCAATACTATAAGCCCATGTCCTCAATGCAACCACTGCCTTGTGTACCTTACACTTCTCCTAAATTTCAACATTCTCATCCTTTTCCTCCTTCTACATCGCCACCAACTGATCCTAAAGTGTCTGCACCACAGCAACAACCCACAAACATTACTTGTGCTACTATTTCCAACAGTAGTGAGAGACCTCCTCAACGTTAGAGACATCCCTTCTCTAGACATGACCGTAGGAAGGGACAACATAGTTCCAAGGCCATTGCATTCTCCAACTTAGCACAAGTCCAACATTGTGGTGCATCCTTCTCCTCGAACCCAACGCCTCATGTTACTTCATCAGGGCCACCAATTAACACTCCAACAACTATATGGCCTAATGAATATAACCATGGAGAGCGACATCCTGATCCTTGCATACCATCTTACGGTCCCAAGTATCATAGTGGGTCAACTCTTTATCCAGGAACCACATCTTATAAATTTCCCCACTATGCTTACTATAATCAAGTTTGTGAACCCCAATGGGGTAAGTATGACCAAGTTTCAATGTTTCCAACATGCAAGGACCCACATCTTTCAGTTATTAATCCTTGCCATGCTCAACTATTTAGTTATGGGGAATATCCCCCATTCTAATAACAAGCAGGATTAATAAATATTTTTCATTTTCTTTAATTTTACAATTTTTTGTCTTCCAGTTTTTCATTTTCAATTTCTTGTTTTATCTTTTTGTCTTTTTATCTTTTTATAAGTAATCTCATCTACAAATAAGAAACTCATGTGGCTCATTGGTTAAGGTGTGTTCTATGTTATTGAGTCTTGAGTGATCAATTATTTGGACAGTGAGCCCATTACACCCACTCATCCATTCTACAAATAAGAGGTTTTGTCAAGGGTACAGTGATATTCTTGACATTCTGAAAACTTAAAATTAATTTTGTGTTCATTGTACCCAGAATGAAGAAGGATGGACCAAGAGGGAATGATTAGGGTGTGACATCAAGGGGACTTGCACATTCTCTTTGGTGACATCTGTGAGAGTTATCACGCAACGTGGTTGTACTAAGATCCTTGTAGATCTATGCAAAATGGGAGTAAGAGTAATCAAAAGGCACTTAAAAATCCAATGCTGTTCTAGGGGGTTCCACTGGAAAGACATGCATCCATGCCTGAAGGTTGGCGACTTCTCTGGATTCAGCAATCAAAAAAAAAGAAAGAATGAAAAAAAGAAAACAAAGGAAGTGTCATGAAGCAAAAATCACTCCTCCCTTGAACAAAATGCCAAGTGATTGTATGCCTTGTTGTTTTGGTACTCTCATAGTTGCTCATCCTGGGATGAAACAATGCAGTGTCACTAATCAGAGGAATGGACTTGGTTCTGATCTTGGAACGACAAGTTAATGACACATTAATCATGCTTTACATGTAGGATTCACTGTGCCCTAGGTTAGTTACCTCATGTCCCAATCTCTACAATCCCTTCTATAGTTCGTCTCATCTCGCTGTTCATGTAATTGTAGCTCGTGTCTTGTATAGCGTAGAATTCTTACCTCATTCCGGTGGTATCTACATGTGTGTGTTTTGTGAAAGTGGTATGAATTGCATTTAACCCTTCTTGTGCCTACAGACATTTTAAGGTGTGGTTACGCAAGGACATTATAGGTTGGAACCTACTTTGGGGAGGACCCACTTGTGTGACTTTTGCAATTTGTACTTGTTGCATACCATCACATCATCTTATACCCTCTGAGTACTTCATTGCCAAATCTATTCTTTCCTTTGCCATCATTTTATCAAACGTTCTTGAAAACTAGGTCCTTTTATGTGTCACCTAAACAAACCAGCTTCGACATTAAACTTTTAGGGCAACTTCCTTGAAAAAACATTTCTAATTCTAGAATCACACTAAGCAAAGAATTCAACATTTATTAAAGGCAATGAGTAAGGTATGAAATCATTGAAATTTTTTCAATAACCTTACTAACAATTGATCTTTGTGTGATTATAGATGGCCCCTAAAAGAAGACGACAACGAGGACCTTCTCAAGGTGCAACCAAACGACCAGGGGGAGGCAGAGGCCAAGGACTTCATGCAGAACATATAGAGCAGGAGGCATAATCACTTAGCATCCATCATGGAACTCTTGTTACTACATAATCTATCCAAGAAAAAGGTGGAGAGGTCAGGGCCCAAGCCTATGAAGAGGAATGACGACTATTTGCGGCATAACATGTCAAGGTCAATCAAGTGTTTCCGCAACTACCATGTTCATGGAAAATGTTGACTCCATCAAACATTGGAACATCAGCATGGACGACTCATAATCCTTGGATAGAAGAGGAGAAATGTCAAGCACTTCTTCAACGATATCAATCTTAGAAGCCTAATCGTGCAGGAGAAAGGAGAAGCACCCATAGAGGAGCCACCACTACCAGGAATCCCATGAGTTCCACAAGTTTTGTCTTTTGTGTCTATGTCCAAATTTTTTTGAATTCTCCACTATAGCATAAATAAATTCCTAGTCAGTCAATAATCCCATACCTATCCACTATGTAATCAATTGAACTTATTCCTCACTTTCTTTAACTCGAGGACGAGTTGTTATTTAGTCATGGGGGTATGATGAGTCATGATCTGTCAGGTCCTAGTATCGGATCCCTATTATTGGACCCCTATTATCAGAACCCTGATACAAGACACCAAGTCTGATAGGTCTCGATATCGGACCTCTGTTATCAGACCCCTGATATCGCGTACGCGATATCGTGGCCTACATGTGATATCGTGTACGTGATATCGTGGTTCCCGTGTGAGCCTATAAATAAAAGGTGGTGCACTTGGTTTTGGAATTAGTTCTTAGTCCCTTATCAAAACTCTTATAGTTTTTCCTTTTTAGAGTTAGAATTATTTCTCAGTGCATGCCTGTAGTGTGATGATTGTAATTGTACAACATCCTTATTCGAGTGTGACGTACTTGGACATGCACATGACTAGCAATAAAGATCGAGATTACTTCATCATTGCAGCATCCACTTAGCTTAATTATTTATTTAATTGTTATTTATTGCTTTCTTAGTTAATGTCTCTTCACCCTTATCTCCTAGTAATGTGGAATGAGTACGACTTAATCATGAGAATTTAAGTGTGACTACTTGGTAGCCCAGTAGCTGATGAGACGTGATATCACGGCCGTCGCGATATCGCGTCGTCCCTTGCGATATCGCATACGCGATATCGTGGTCTGCCGCCAAATCTATAAATAAGAGGAGGCACTCCCCTCATTTCGCATCCTAGGCTAGAAGTAGCGAAGCTCTGGCAGATTGATCACCGTAGAGATAGAATATTTTCCATGTGCCCGCAGTAGGAGTTCCCAAGTGAACGGATCTTTATTCGAGCAGCTTTGTACCTGAACGCAAGTTGTGTACAGCAATAAAGATGAGCTTTGTGGATAAACCTTGTAGTACATGGATAGGTTTATCTAATGTTATTTATTATTTTTCTAGGAGCGTGACATGAGTACGACTTGGTTACGAGCATCTACGGATGTGTATGGCTAGTCAAGGAATCGGCTGCTCAGCACACTTAGGCTAGTTAGGTGCCACAGTACGACCACTTCGAGCACGTGCATTACGTGTGGTTATCCCAGTAACGATTAGCGTTTGGTAGCCACAGTTGCATAGTTTAGGGTGTGTACGGTAAGTGGGAACGGATGCTGACGCTAGTTAATTTAGACTTAGGCCATTAGTTAGAGCTAGTTAGTTTCTCAACCCTTTGCTCTTAGCGTAGAAGACATAAAACCATAAAAGACCAAAAAAATCATATACCTCGGACTTACTTAACCATACACTATGACAACAACAAGTAAGTCTGGGAAGACAACGAACGATTAACCCCAAGTGTTCCATGGGGCGTTTAGGCATTTAGTCTAAGGAGTTCGACTGGATCATGCGTGCTACGCTCGTTTCGTATGGTTGAGTGTAGGGGTACCTCGCCACTCATCATTGGCACCGTTGCCGGGGACTAAGTGTTTGTGCGCCGAATAGAACATAAGGGATATCACTCACATCGTTGTGAACCTTAACGAACCTTCGGGTTAATCAAGATAAAAATTATATAACGGTGAATTTAGCACACCGATAAAAATGCCTTCTTCTCATAAGAGCAACTCACCACCTAAGGATCACACACGAGATAGTCGGCAAGATAAAAAACATAACCAAAATCAGCCAAGTCCTAAACAATATAGGATGACATATACTCATCCCGATGAGTATATTTCTAACTTTACTTTTGTTCTCCATCAGGACGAACAACTGCAGTGGAGAGATCTGTAAGGTAACATTGTGTTACCCCTAGATTGATCAATCTCTTGCATGCTTTTTCGTGTCTTGGTACAGATTGGCAGGCAAGAGCATTTCGCGGAATACGTTGCGGAAGATTTTGACATGAGGGATTATTATCCCACAGATGCCCAATGTATGAGAGACTTAAGGCAGGAAAGTCAACATGCTTTTTTGAAGGGCAAAGCCCCGCACATCCTTAGCGAAATAGGAGATGAGGAACTCCTTATCACGGGTTCTTTAGCAAACGATGTTCCTCCTTCTAACGATGATGAGGAGGATGAGTATCAGAACCTTCGATCAATGATACATATCCCTGGATCTAATACTCGTGAAAAAAAACTGTTCATAGAGGGAACAACCACTCACGCTAAAGACGGGCACTTAGATCGTCACCACGATCGAGGCCGTAGCAGTGGAAGAGAAGGCAAGAAACATCGTTATGACGATGGTTCTCCTTCTTCTTCCCCTTCTTCACATCACTCACCCTCTCCTTCCACATCTGGGTGCAGCCACCATGAACATAAAGGTGAGGATAAAAGTAAAAAGAACGAAAGACCTCGACAGGAAGGTCAAGAGATAGGACAAGAGCAAGGACGTAGAGAGAGTAGGGAACGACGAAGACATCACAGGTGTCATGAGAGAGACGATCATGACGAGCTCCTACTCACAACCCGAAGTATGCTTGACATTACGGAGGCAGTTAGGATTTCCACAAGGCATTTAAAGGATAGCCGGATCAAACAATTAGACATGAACAACATCCCACAGTTTGAAGGGGGATACAATGCTGATTCGCAAAATCATTTACAAGCATTCCACGATGCCTGTGCCTTGCAGAATATAGACAGTGAGTGGCAGAAACTTAAGTTGTTCCCAAGGACACTCACCAAAGAAGTAGAGAGCTAGTACCGGTCCTTAGAACTGGAAACCATTAGGAGGTGGAGTACAATGCTAGAATTTTTCAACGAGAAGTATCAAATGTACTCCAGAGTGTCCAATTTGCGTAAGCAGATCCAAGGCTGGAAGCAAGGTACACATGAACCCTTGGATGCTGCCATGGCCCGCTATTACACATTGTTACATTGATGCCCAGGCCATGGGTATGCTCAACAGGATCAACTTTGCCACATCGTGGATGGGCTAAGGAATGAAACTAGAAGAACCCTTGGGACTTACGCCCAAGGGAGACTCTCACAACTCAGAGGCCATGAAGTATGTAGCTTGTTGGAGCAAGTAGCGAATGAAGAAGGTGAGCTATGAAAAATGGAAAGTGAAGAAGAGTATAATCGTGACCCCTCCCTTTGAAAGAAGGGAGTGAAATTCTGTGATGAAGAGGATGAGTCACTGATGAGACGCGACTTGCACTGGGCC
>MNCI01011011.1:354152-368721 GCA_015680685.1 Gnetum montanum
AACAAAGTAGTGACAAAGGTAAGAAAAAGTGGAGAGATTTAGGCCCTACACATAACAAGGGTAAGAGAAAAATCACTAACTCCGATGTGGCTGAGGATTCTGATTCAAACGATGACGGTGGATGTGAGATCTACCATTATGACCATCCTAAGGGATGTTGCCCCATCATCTCACATCTACAGGAGTCTGGGGTGTATGCGCTCAATCCAAGACTCAACCAATGGCAAAGACCCCGCAGGTTACCTTATCCACAAGGTAACACAAGGAAGTTCCACCAACCCTTAATGTATTACCCAAGTGGAACTCCACCACAGCCCATCGGACAGCATCAGCAGTGGAAATACCCACAGTCATGGGGGATGCCACTGCCAACACAACAGTACCCTTACTGGCAACCCGATCCTTATGGTTATTATGTGCAGCAGCCGATTTCTCCAAGTGACTCTATGGGTCACACAACCCCCAACCGTCACTACCAAGTTTGGGAGTACTTCAAAAGGACTCCTTCTCCTCTGGGAGACATCTCACACTCATCCCATCCTCCTAATCCATCCACACCTCTTCCACCACAAGTAGTTCCCATAATACCTGCTACCCCAACAATGCAAGGGGAACTTCCTCCTCAACCGCAGCAACGTCATGCTGCAAGAGCTATAAATATCCAACCTACTGCTGGTTCTAACAACTGTAAAAAGAGAAGATCTTACTTCAAAACCAAAAGCCTAGACAAACTCTCATAAAAAAAAGCGGTTGAGGCCATGTACACTCCTCCACCATCTAACACTTCAGAGCACCCTTCCGTCCAATAGAGCGTAACACATACGGTTATGTTAACACATACTGTAACCGACTGGATCAAGGTAGGCCTCCTTCCCAGGAAACTAACTAACCCTGGGAGTCCCTTAATCTATTTGCAGATCGCCAGAAATGAACTACATAGGGCTCTTCTTGACTCAGGTTCCGGAGTTAACTTAATTTCATGAGAGATGTATCATGCCTAGAGCCTGCCCCAACTCAAGAAGAGCAACATTCAACTAAAGCTGGCAAACTAGTCCATCACCATTCCCTTGGGATTGGTGGAGGACATCATCACCACTGTGTGTGGTTGGTCCTACCCAGCTGATTTTCTGGTGATCGAAGTGAACAACAATGAAGGGGACTTCCTGATTATAATGGAAAGGGAATGGCTTAGTACAGTAGACGCATGCCTTAGGATCTGCGATCTTTCCTTGGAAATTTCGAAGATCAACATATGTGGAAAGATCGAGAAGAGGAAAGTTCCATGCATCACATACAGTGATTCATTGGGTGATGACATGGAGGAAATGCCTCCATGTAACAGGTGTGCCCAGGAAACATTGAAACAAAGATGCCTGTATGTAGCAACCACACAAGAAGTAGTAGACACCCCCATGGTTGACAACTCAAAGGAGCAGAAAAATGTGCATGGAACGAACTGAAGAAACTCATGCCCGTAACGAAGGCATAGACACATTGAAATATGAGCATCACCAACTTCCACCCCTCAACCTAAGAACATCAGTTGGGAGAAGTTGGGCACTTCTACGAAATTCAAACAAATGCTCATTATTTCGGATCTCTACCTTACAACTCAGTCATGGGGGAGATGGTCACCTATGCAAACCATATGGGGCCCTCAGTTCTTTTAAGTTTTTGTTTTGCATGTTTTTGTTTTACAACGTTTTTGTTTTACACATTTTTGTTTTAAACATTTTTGTTTTACACATTTTTTGTTTTACAAATTTCTTTAACTTTTCTCGTTTTTGTTTTACATCATCGTTATTCTTTTTCAATTTTGTGTGTGTGTGTGTGATCCACCCTATAAGTTTGTCCCATAATAAGTGTTCGTCATGATGGTATGAACTATTTTCATATTGATTGCTAATGTTTGGTTTTTACCTTTAAGTCACAATGTTGATACTAAGGTATGTTTCTTCTGATATGGTAGGCAATGAGACCACTTCATCCATCCATCCACCAATTTCTATGGTTTCTCTCAGCTTGGAAATGTACAGTCCCTTTCTAATAAGAACTTTAATGAATCAGTGATTGGGGATTTCTCAAACTAAGGAAGGACTCATGGATTGAAAAGGGTGTGACTTCAAAGGACCTTGATGCTTTTGTGTTGGTCATTCTCTTGGGTGCTTGAATGTTTCTTCTTGAGTTTTCTGCCATTCCGATGTTACCCAATTATCAGAATCTGAGATAATAAAAATAAGAAATCTTTGCATGGTGTGGTTCTCATGCATAAAAACACAAAAAAAAGTGAGAATTCAAAGCTCACCCCTTAGACGAATAAACTTGGGCTACAAGCACTGGTTATGGAACCAAAAGTGTTCCCTCTAACTAAGGCCCTTCTCACTTCCCATTTTCTCCTTTGTTTCGTTAGAATGGTGGTGGCTCTTGGAGCGTGCATTCTTGTTACCCAAGTGGATGGTTTAGCCGAATGCGTTGATGCAAAGTCACTGGATGTGGTTGGTTTGAGGCCGGAGTTGGAATGAGATTTGCCAAGTTACATTAATCATCAAACACACCAGGGGCTGTACACCACCTTGTTCTTGGGATTCCATTCCATTTCTCTTCTCTCCATCCTTCTCTCCATTGTTCACCTCATTGCCGGTTGTATCATTAGTATATATATTTTGGTTGATGCATTGTTTTCTTTTTGGTAAATGCTTGTGGTTAAGACTTTAACTCTTTTTCTAGATGACATTCCCAGAGCCTACGGACTCTTTGAATGTGGGTTTGTTAGGGCATTAAGGGCATGAGCCTGCTTTGGGGAGGACCCACTGACATTTCTATTTGGAGCTTTAGTTAAATTCTTTTCCTTAACATTTTGCAATTAATTTTATTTTTGTTCATTTCCATCTTGACATCCACTTCATCGATGCCATAGTTGTCCCTTTTTATCTATCTTTCTTACTCCTTTTCTTTCTCCATTCTAACGCTACCGGAGGTTCGCGATTAGTCATGGGGGTACTGGGCCTGATTTTTTCGATTTTCTCCCTGCCCTGAAATTTGTTAATTTTCTTCCTAACCCCTACACCTTCAGTAGTCATCAGTCACATATTCCTAGATCCATATCAGCCATACCACAACCTAGCCAATGAGTTTACACTGAAGCAAGGTATCAATTACATGATGATTCAATTACCCTTGCTAATATATGATTGTCATTTGTGTGCAGATGACGAACATGCAAACAACAGATTGGATCTGGAGCAAGCACTTGGAATGGAGCAGCATTGAAGCAGCTATGCAAGGAGCAAGATCGATGGTGTGCTTACGGATGGACAACGAAGGTGCAATTTTGGCATTGGCAGTAGCAACATTCTTTCTCTCTCTCTTTCTCAGCTGCCAACAAAGGCCTGATGTCATTGTAATAAGGTGTTCACCCCTGTTATCATGAACACCAATTTTGTCAATTCTTGTAATAATGATCCGTTCATATGTCATCCCATTAGTTCCATTTCTCTCAATAATTCCATACCTACTTGATATTATTGTAAGGAACTCAAGGACGAGTTTTCATTCAGTCATGGGGGTATGATGAGACGCGATATCATGGCCGTCGTGATATCACATCGTCCCCTGCGATATCGCGTACACGATATCATGGTCCGCCGCCAAATCTATAAATAAGAGGTGGCACTCCCCTCATTTCCCATCCTAGGCTAGAAGTAGCGAAGCTCTGGTGGATTGATCACCCTAGAGATAGAATATTTTCCATGTGCTCGTAGTAGGAGTCCCCAAGTGAACGGATCTTTATTCGAGCAGCTTTGTACTTGAACGCAAGTTGTGTATGGTAATAAAGATGAGCTTTGTGGATAAACCTTACAGTACATGGATAGGTTTATTTAATGTTATTTATTATTTTCCTAGTAGCGCGGCATGAGTACGACTTGGTTACGAGCATTGACGAATGTGTACGGCTAACCAAGGAATCGGCTACTCATCGTGNCATAGTTCAGGGTGTGTACGGTAAGTGGGAACGGATGCTGATGCTAGTTAATTTAGACTTAGGACATTAGTTAGAGCTAGTTAGTTTCTCAACCCTTTGCTCTTAGCGTAGAAGACATAAAATCATAAATGACCAAAAAAATCATATACCTCGGACTTACTTAACCATACACCGTGACAACAACAAGTAAGTCTGGGAAGACAACGAATGATTAACCCCAAGTGTTCCATGGGGCGTTTAGGCATATAGTCTGCGAAGTTTGACCGAATCGCACGTGCTACGCTCGTTTCGTATGGTTGAGTGTAGGGGTACCTCGCCACTCATCAGTAGCGTATTGAGGCCATACGCTTGGTAATCCTAGTAGTAGTTGTGCATGAGATCCAAGATGTGTACGGATGATTGAGGAACAGATGCTCATCGCACTTGGGCTAGCTTAGATTCTCTCTCACCCTCTCTCTCTTAGCTTAGTTAATATTATTTCCCATCATACCTAGGAGTAGCATTAGTGTAGGAACACATCATACACCTCACTCTGGACTAAACCATACGTGACAAAGTTAATACTAGTCTAGGTGGGAAGACAACGAAATGCAACCTACGAGTAACCGTCTGGATACCACAACTAGTCGGTTTGCGGAGTTCGATTGGATTGTGCGTGAAACACTTGTATTCTTATGGTTGAGTGTAGGGGTACCTTTCCACTCATGACTAAGTAATTATATTTGTAGCCTAATTTATGTTTCCCTCAAATTAATTTTCTTTTCCATCTCATTATAGGATTTAGATTTATTCTCCATGTTGTTGTTGAGTAATGAAGTCTGTGGATCCATGTATATAAGCCTTCATTTAATATATTACATGACACAATTTTGTATTTTAAAAATGAGAGAGAAGGAGGTGTCAAAGTGAAGTCAAATATGGATCTTCTAATCATGCATCTTTTCCTTGGGATCACCTAAGGCCTCATGTGGCCATCCCTCTTATGTTGGAATCATATGAAGAACATAGGTGACAAATCCTCATGAGTTAGGGTCATAAGTCTCCTCTCGTTGTGATTTAGTTATGATCAAGTGGTGTTATTTCTAGCTATATTAGAGTTGAATGTGATCTTAAGCACCTGCTCACTTTTCTATTTATATGATGTATGGGATCTCCTTAAAATCAAGGTAATTTCATGTGGAGATTACATTATTGCATAGAAAGAAGCTTGAAGAAATAGAAGTGAATATTTTGCCTCCAAAGCATTGTCTCATTGTGTCTATTTCATTGCATTTCAATATCTTATTACTTCATCAATTTCAACCTTATTTCAAGTTGATATCATTTTTATTATCATTCTAGAGAAGAAAGAAGAAGAAGATCTTATTGGAGTTGAATTTCCATTATTGCTTATTTTTTCAAGTGTTTGTGTTACATGTTCAAAGCTGCTCCAAGCTCATGAAGGGGTTTCTTAACCAATCAAAATCCCATAAAATTCAAATAGAGCAAGTTTTATGAAAAATTTATTTAGCTCTTGGTGTGAAATTATAAGCCTCTAAAGCTTAGCCAGTCTGGGTTACTCTTGTTGATGTTGGATCAGCATATTTATTCTCTACTTATGTAGCATAGTTTGAGCTCCATTTTGGGATCAATTTTGCCATCCTTGTGAAAACATAAGTTGACCACAACTCATGGTTTACATAGAGTTCTATCATGATGCTACCATGAGTCATGGCATTGTAGAGAAGAAAAGACCTTTATTTTAACATATCATAACTTCACCATAAGTCATCATATTATAGTACGAGTCAACCATGACTTGTGGTCTTGAAAGAAATCCAAAGGAAGTTGGAGGTAGAAGGTTTTGAACTTCTGTGACAACCATTATATATGGTTAAGCCACCATGATTGCTCCACAACTTATGGTCAATATTATACGATATGATCAATACTCATGATTTGTAATACCACCATGAGTGAGCCAACATTCATGATAACCATTTTGGCTGAATTTTTGAAGTTAGGATAGAAGTTTCAAAAAGAAAAAAAGGATCTTATTCCATTGATGCCTCTAACATTTAGTATTAGAGTTTGTTATTGAGATCCAAGGATGTCAAAAGAAGTACCAAAGTATTTCATTGTCTTTGATGGAAAGAAGGATTTCACCTACTAGACCATGATGATAAATAACTTGTTTGAGCTTATTGAATGTTTGGAAGTTGTGAAGAATGGCTTTAATAAGATTGATACCTCTCTTCTCACTTAAGCTCAGGTTTAAAAACCAAATGAAGATAAAAAGAAGAATGTGATGATTAAGATGATAATGTGCAACTCTTTGAGTAAGAGAATTGGAACCATGGAAATCAATAAAGAAAATGCTAAAGCTTGTTAGGATATTATTGTGCAAGAATACTATGGCACAGGTGATGTGCTGCAAGTCAAGTAGTTGAATATAAGAACTAAATTTGAGAACCTTCACATGATAAGAGGTGAGTCCCTTAATTCATTTTTTGAGAGAATATACAATATTATTAGGGACTAGATTCATTCCAAGATGGCTATAGTAAAAATAAAAAGTCCAAAAAATCACCCAAATCATTTTCAACCATTCCAAGCACAAGCCCATCATCTTGATCCTCATAAGCATAAGAAATTTCAAAATCCTCATCATTGATAAGCTTGTGTAACACCCCTATTTATTAACTATAAATTCTTATAAATAACTAATAGAAATTTTATGAAATCCCAAGGATCTAGATTTAACCTTGATCTAATAATTTAGAAAGAGTCCTAAGATATATAAAAATTATTTATTAGAAATATAAATATAGTAGAAAATACAACACAATAGAATTTCTTACTAATTGAATACATAATTAAATAAAATTTATTTAAATAAAAATAGAGATTTGTGTAGCCACAAAAATGCAAGTGCTAAAAAATTTTACTAGTTGCATCATAAAATAGTATGCGAAATAATGATTCCAATGACACTTGTTTTGCTTTAAATAGACATTAAAAAATAAGGATATTCATGTTTGAAGTCTACCAAATTAAATAATAAAATTTATAATAATAATATTAATTTTTCCTAGAATAAAAAATGACACACACAAAAATTTCATATCTATCATACTTTATTATTTATTCATATAAATAGGTACATGGATTAAGTATTTAAAAAGATTACAAAATTTCTATTTTATGTTAATACAAAATATATGAAAAATATTTTTTATGCTTAGAGGGTCCATCTTGTACAGAAGTGACCCACCTTTCATCCCATGTTCTTCTTCTAGTATTTTCATGACTACTTTGGGCTCTTTGCATTGACATGCAGGAGGAGTTAACATTCCTCAAATAAGAAAGGTTATTTTACTTCCCTCTTCATGAAGCATAAAGGTTCTTGGTCAAAATTCTTAGAACACAGGCTAGAAAATGGTTTCCAATTAAATATTCAAAAATTTCATAAATTTTCAAAAAATCCAAAAGAAATTTAAAAATCCAAAGAATGTATATTTTATCTAGGCATCTTTGAAGGCTAGATCTTGGTTATTCTCACCTTCAAATGGATATACCAAAAGGTCTTGGAATAACCTCACTACTACTATTGGATTATTCTTTTAATTATTTAATGACCAAAGATATCCCAAATTTGTCTATATATTTTACTCAAGCATCTTCGAAGACTAGTTCTTGGTTATTGTTATTGTCAAAGAAACACATTGATAGGTCTTGAAGTAACATCACTACTATCATCTGATTATCCTCATGATCTCAAATGAGCCACTCATGATTGGGTCTTGGCAATAGTCTTACTACTACCATCGTCAATGGTTGAGTCACATGTATCATTGAAAGGATAGGCCTTGATTATGCTTCATCACATACCATTGGACTTAATTACTTAGTGCCATGGTCTCAGATAGTTTCTTAGCCTCACATGAACTTACAAATCAAAATCCAAGGTAGGAAATCCATCCAAACCCTTATTCTCATGGGATGGGTCTCACTAAAGAACAATCCACTATTGCATGTAGACAGGATCATCTAAAAGATTCACAACTCCCACTACCAATTGAGAAAAATTGGTCACATAATAATTATTTTTTATTCCAAAAATTTATTAGATTTCCAAAATAGTCAAAAAATTCATAGGAGCCAAAATTCCATAAAAATTCTCACAAAATATTTTTTATATTAAGAGTTGAACCAAAATAATCATAGAATATCTAAGAAGAAAGTTGGTAAAGTTTTTACATATTTTAAAAATTCACCAAAAAGATAGAAAATATTTTAGACAAGATTATAATGAAAATTTTCATATAAAAATAAGTCCAAATTGACAAAATTCGGTAGAATCTCAGCTTAATAATTAAAATCATAAAAGAATAATAAAAAACGAAGAAGTAGAAAGAAAGAATAAAAAATTTGCAATAAAATAGAACAACCACATGAGAGCTCATGAGATAAAATTTTTAGGTTGTGATAGTTTGTTTGTCATATGAGAGCTCATGATGAGTTGGAATTCAAGGAAAACCATAAATAAGTTGTTTATTCAAATAAATTTCAAAGAGGTAGAAGAGGGGAAAAAAGATGTAGAGGAAGATGATGAAAAAATAGGACCCAAAGCCAATGACATTTATCCTAAGAAAATAAATCTCAAAATAATATTTTTAAAAGAGGAGGAAGAGGAAGAGTTTTATAAAGAGGAAGAGGAGACTTTCAAAGAGGTGGAAGAGTAGTATCTCAAGGAGGATAAAGGCAAGAATAAAATCAAAAAGAAGGAAGATGATGTTCCAATTACAAGAAGCATGAACATCTTGGGAAGCATTGTTGGTTCAAGGTAGGCTTTCCAAGAATATTCATCAATGAAGAAACTTAAAAAAAAAAAAAAGATGATTGTACTTCCATTGATATGACATTGGCCCTTGAATATGACAAGAAAGTTGGAGGAGAAGCTAGCTATTCAACCTTCATGTATATCAAAGATCTTTCATTTAGGACATGGATTCTTGATAGTGGTTACTCCAACCACATGACACCTATTACATCCATTTTTTAAGTCTAACAAGATACAACTTTGAGAGCATAAGAGTTGAAGATGGAGCATTTGTTCAAATTGAAAAAATTGGAAAGTACACCCTTACTCTTTATGATGGACATATCATTCAAGTGAGTGATGTTTTTATATGCCCTTACATTCAACCTCATTACTTTCCATTGGGAAAATGGTGTTAAAAAATGTTAAAGTAGTGTTTGATGATAGGGGTTTCACCTTAAGAAACCATAATGAAGTTATTTGTTCTACTTCAAAGCTAGAAAATTATATTTATGAATTATTGATTATGGATGTTTCAAAAAAATTCTTTACATGTTTAGTAAATAGAAAATGCTTCCATCATTCTTGCAAGGTTATGGCATAAAAGGTTGGGATATGCCAACTACTGATACATCTTTGAAATGATTAAGTTACAAGTAGTAACTATAGTAAAGTGACATATATTCCCAAATGAATTGTATGAAGCATGTGCTTATGTAAAGTACAAGTTCTCTCATCATAACACACACATGAAAGGAAAGAAGAAACCATTAGATGCTTTTTTACATGGACTTGGTTGGTCTAATGCTATTAACCTCCACCACAAATATAAGGTACTTCCTTACCATTGTTGACGATGCATCTAGATATACTTGGGGTTTATTTATTGCAATGTAAAGATGAGAGCTTCTCTAATTTCAAATATTTCAAGAATATTATGAGGAATTAATTGAATATGAAAATTAAAGCCAATAGGAGTGATAAGAAAGGAAAGTTTATGAATGATACTTTTAATGAATTTTGTACTAAATATGGTATTGAAAAATAAAGAATATGTGGCCATTCATCATAATTAAATGGAGTGGCTAAAAGAAGAAATAACAACTTACAAGATGCTAGATGCATGTTGAAGTAAGCCAACTTGCCGAACTCATTTTTCATTAAAAGCATTGCTTCATATCAAGAATTATATGATAATACACTCAATCTTTTCCATCTCAAAATATTTTTTTATATTTGTTGGTTTCATGTGTTGAATGCCCTTTGAAGAAAACTAGATGATAGGACCATAAAATGTGTTTTTGTAAGCTATGATCAGATATCAACCTCATATAAATGCTTTGATCCCATTGAAAGGAAATTTATTTCTTGAAGGAATATAAAATTTGATGAAAATGTATTTGGATGAAGCTGTAGATCAAGAGCATTAAATAAAGGAGTTGGGATAGCCATCTAATGTTTCCACATAGATTGAGAGGATGCATCCTCACTCTCAAATCCTTAATCATGATTTTAAGAGGAAATTTATAAGAAGCATGGATAGAAATCATTTTTCGTATGTTTCCTTCATCCATGAGTCTTAAAGAATTAAGGAGGCTCTTAAGTTTAAGTAGTGGACTCAAGCCATGAAGGAGGAGATGGATGTAATCCAAAAAAATTGGACTTAAACCCTTGTTGATAAGCCTAAGGGGAAAAAGATAGTTGACATAAAATTTCTCTTAAAAAATACAATGAGGATGGAAGCTTGAATAAATTTAAAACAAGGAATGTGACAAAATGATTTAGGAGAAATAAGTATTTAGACTATGAAGAAGTCTTTGCAATAGTTACAAGGTTTAAGACAATCAAACTCCTTCTCTTAATTTTTGCTCACGATGTTTTGGAACTCCACCAAATGGATGTGAATTTAGCCTTTATTAATGGCTACTTAGAGGAAAAAGTATACATTACTCAACCTAAAGGTTTCATCAAGAAATGCCAAGACGAAAAGTTATGCAAGCTTAATAAAGTAATATATGATTTGAAGTAAGTTTCTAGAGTTTTGTTTAGAAGGATTGATAATTATTTAACTAGGAAAGGATACATATCATCCTTGGCTAAGCCCATAGTTTATCACAAATTAATTAGTTTACATTTATGATTATTTCATTATATGTAGATGACATTATTTTGTTTGCTTCCAATGATGGGCTTGTTTAAGAGTTCAAGAGAGCTATAAAAGATGAATTTGAAGTGAAGAATCTTTGGAAGCTAAATTATTTCTTGAGGATCAAATTGTATCAAAGGCGTGATGGATAAATTACTTTCCATTAAAGAAAAATTTACCAAAGCATGTTAGAAAGGTATGACATGAAGGATGCAAAGGCTAGAAGTACTTCTCTTCCTTTTAGCTTTAAACTTTTTAAAATGATGCAACCCATCTTATTGATGCTTAACTTTATAAGAGTATCATTTGCTCCTTAAGGTTTCCTTACCACATAGAAATGAATATTAAATATGCCATCTCATACTTAAGTAGATTTATGGTTGAGCCAAGGCAAAGTTAAATGGATACCTTGAAGCATCTCCTGAGGTACCTTATTGGGATCTTGGATTTTGGTTTCCATTTTATAAAAGGAGTTGAAAAACTTATTGCTTTTAGTGAAGCATATTGGGGTGGTAATGTGGAGAATAGAAAATCCATAAGTGCTCAATTATTTTTCATTGAAATACTCAAATGCATTGGAAATTCAAGAAGTAGGTTTGTGTAGGTCTTTTAAGTACAAAAGCCAAATATGTGGCAATGAATGATTATGTCCAATATGTTTCATGATTTAAAAAATTATTTGAGAAGCTAAAATTCAGCATTGAAAAGCTTATAACATTATTTTATGATAACAAATGGACCATTATGCTATCCAATGAGCATACTCTTCATAAGAAATCCAAGCACATTGAGATCAAATTTTATTTCATCAAAGAAAAGGTTTAAGAAGGCATTATCTTTCCAAAGTTTATTAAAAGTAAAGACTAATTGGCTAATCTTCTCATCAAATGTTTGCAACTTGATGGGATGGAGATGCTACTATTAAAGTTTGGAGTAATCAAATTAATGCCTATTGATGAGTCATGTTTGGTTGGCTACGTCGACGAGGCCTTGTCGATGCAATGTTAATTTTTGGCTATAAATACATGCCTACCAGCCACATTTATGGCATTAGAGATTGTAGTTGTAGCAAATCTCTTGCAGTTTG
The DNA here is from genome assembly GCA_015680685.1 of Gnetum montanum. Taxonomy (NCBI): domain Eukaryota; kingdom Viridiplantae; phylum Streptophyta; class Gnetopsida; order Gnetales; family Gnetaceae; genus Gnetum; species Gnetum montanum. Next base: position 366,169 of record MNCI01011011.1, read on the forward strand.
TCCATTTGAAAGTTAGAATTTTTCTCCTGAGTGCCCCTAGTAGGAGTTACTGAGTGTATGAATCTTTATTCAAGCATTGTTGTACCTGAGCATGATAGTGTGTTCGACAATAAAAATGAGCTTTTTGATAAATCTTGTAGCACTTTGGATAGATTAAATATTTTATTTATGCATTTAATGTTCTGAATTATTTTTTAAATGTTTCTAAGTGTTTATTAAATGTTTTCTAGAAATTAAGTTATTGAGGCAATTAAGCAAGATAGATTACACACATAAGTATGACCACTTTGAGTGTAACATGTATTCACTTTGTAATCCCAGCAACATTATTGATGAGTGGCGAGGTACCCCTACACTCAACCATATGAATATGAGCGTAACACGTGTGATCCGATCAAACTCCATAGACTAAGTGCCTACACACCTCATGGAACACTTAAGGTTAATTATTCGTTGTCTTCCCAGACTTACTTGTAATTGTCATGGTGTATGGTTAAGTAAGTTCGAGGTATATGATTTTTATAGATTTTTCGATTTTATCTCCTATGCTAAAAGGTGAAGGGTTGAAGAGAATAATTGACTAACTTTAACTAACTAACTAAGTCTTAATTACCTAGCGTCAGCATCCGTCCCCACTTACCATTCACACCTTGAACCAATGCAACCGTGGTTACCAAATGCTAGTTGTTGCTAGGATCACCACGCGTAACGCACNTTAGCCTATTCCATGCACTGCCAGGTTTATCCAAGAAGTTCGTCTTTATTGCCATACACAAACTTGTGTTCAGGTACAATGTTTGCTCGAATAAAGATCCGTTCACTTTGGAGCTCCTACTACGGGCACATGGAAAATATTCTATCTCTGGAGAGATCAAACTACTAGAGTTTTCCTACAGTCTAGGCCTAGAATGGAAAACAAGGGAGAGCCACCTCTTATTTATAGACTTTGTAGTGCATCGCGATATCGTGTACGTGATATCGTGGGGGACGACATGATATCGCGTACGCGATATCGTGGCCCATGCGATATCGTGTCCCATCATACTCCCATGACTGAATAAAAACTCATCCTTGAGTTCCTTACAAAATATTAGGAAGGTATGGGATTATTGACTCAAATGGAACTAATGGGATGACATGTGAACGGATCATCATTACAAGACAAGACAAAACTAGTGTTCATGAAAACAAGAGTGAACACCTTATTACATTGACATCAGGCCTCATTTGGAAGCTGAGAAAAAGAGAGAAAGAGAGAGAGATAAGTGTTGCTACTACCAACACCCAAATTGCACCTTTTGTTGTCCATCTGTAAGCGCGCCATCGATCTTGCTCCTTGCATAGCTACTTCTAGCACTGCTCCATTCCAAGTGTTCCTTCCAGATTCAATCCATTATTGCATGATTGACACACAACACAATTTTTGTATTAGCAAGGGTAAATGAATTTCAATGTAGTTGATACCTTGCTTCAGTGAAAGGTCCATTGGCTAGGTTGTGGTATGGTTGATATGGATTTGGAGATATAATATTGGTGACTACGAAAGGTGTAGGGGTTAGGAGAAAATCGAAAAAATTGGGCCCTGTACCCCCATGACTAATCACGAACCTCCGGTAGCATTAAAATGGAGAAAGAAAAGGAACAAGAAAGATGAGGAAAAAGAGACAACTATAGCATTGATGGAATGGATGTCAAGATGGAAATGAACAAAATAAAATAGATTGCAAAAATGTTAAGGGAAAGAATTTAACTGGTGCACCAAAGAGGAATGTCAGTGGGTCCTCCCCAAAGCAGGCTCATGCCCTTAATGCCCTGACAAACCCACATTCAAAGAGTCTGTAGGCTCTGGGAATGTCATTTGGAACAAGAGTTAAAGTCTTAACTGCAAGAATTTACCAAAAAGAAAACAATGCGTCAACCAAAATATACACTAATGATATAACTGGCAATGAGGTGAATAATGGAGAGAGAAGGATGGAGGGAAGAGAATGAAATGGAATCTCAAGAACAAGCTGGTCTACAGCCCCTTGTGTAGTTCATGATTAATGTGACTTAGTAGATCTCATTCCAAGTTTGGCCTCAAAAAAACCACCTCCAGTGACTTTGCATTAATGCATTCGGCCAATCCATCCCCTTGAAGTAACAAGAATGCCTTCCCAAAGAGTCACCACCATTCTGATGAAACAAGGAGGAGAGAATGGGAAGGGAGAAGGGCCTTAGTTAGAGGGAACATTTTTATTTTAGTTCCATAACTAGTGCTTGTAGCCCAAGGGATTATTTTGTCTAAGGGGTGTGCTTTGAATTCTCACTTTTTTCTTTTCTCTTTTTATTTTTTTGTGTTTTATATGTTTATGCGTGAGAACCACACCATGCAAAGACTTTGTTATTTTTATTACTCAGCTTCCCGATAATTGGGTAACGTCGAAACGGTAAGAAAACTCAAGAAGAAAACATCCAAGCACCCAAGAGAATGGCCAACACAAAAGCATCAAGTTCCCTTGAAGTCACACCCTTTTCAATCCTTGAGTCCTTCCTTAGTTTGAGAAATGCCCA
>MNCI01011011.1:369047-411483 GCA_015680685.1 Gnetum montanum
ATGTAAAAGAAAAAATGTGTAAAACAAAAACTTAAAAAAGAACTGAGGCCCCAAATGATTAGCATAGGTGGCCATCTCCCCTATGACTGAATTGCAAGGGAGAGATCCGAAATAATGAGCACCTATTTGAATTTCTTAGAAGTGCTCAACTTCTCCTAATTGATGTTCTTAGATTAAGGGGTGGAAGTTGGCGACGCTCATATTCCAAGGTGTCTATGCCTTTGTTGTTGGCATAGATTATTTACTCAGTTCATTCCATGCATATTTGTCAGTTTCTCTTTCGAATAGCTGTCAACCACGGGGTGTCTACTACTTGTTGTGTGGGTGCTATATACAGGCATCTTTGTTTCAAAGTTTCAAGGGCACACCTGTTGCATGGAGGAGATGTTGTGCGTTCCTCCATGTCATCACCCAATGAATCACTGTATGTGATGCATGGAAATTTCCTCTTCTCAATCTTTCCATAAATGTTTACCTTAGAGATTTTCAAGGAAAGATCACGAATTCCTAGGCATGCGTCTACTGTACTTAGCCATGCCCTTCCCATTATAATTGGGAAGTCTCCTTTGTTGTTGTTGACTTCAATCACCTGGAAATCAGCTGGGTAGGACCAGCCACACACAGTGGTAACAATGTCGTCCACCAATCCCAAGGGAATGGTGATGGACTGGTCAGCTAGCTCTAGTCGGATGTTGCTCTTCTTAAGTTGGGGTAGGTTCCAGGCTTGATACATTTCTCGTCAAAATTAAGTTGAATCCGAAACCTGAGTCAAGAAGAGCCTTATGAGGTTGGTTCCCGATGACTTGGAGGTAGATTAAGGGACTCCCAGGGTCAGATAATTTCTTGGGAAGGTGGCCTACCTTGATCCAGTTGGTTACGGTATGTGTTAACATAACCGTATGCGTTAAGCTCTGTTGTTGGACTGAAGGGTGCCCCAAAGCCTTATTTGTTGGAGAAGCGTACCTAGACTCAACCGCTTGTTGTTGTGAGAGATTGTCTGGGATTTTGGTTCTGAAGAAGGGTCTTCTCTTTTTGCGGTTGTTAGAACTAGCAGCGGGTTGAATGTTTACGACTCTCGTAGCATTTCGTTGCTACGATTAAGTGGGGAGTTCCCCTTGGATTGTTGGAGCAGGAGGTGTTATGGGAACTAACAGTGGAAGAGGTGCGGATGGATTAGGAGGATGGTATGGGTATGGAGCATCTCCCTGAGGATAAGGAGTCCTTCTAAAGTACTCCTGAACTTGGTAGTGACATTGGGGAGTTGTGTGACCCATGGAGTCACTTGGAGAAATCGACTGCTGAACGTAATAACCATAAGGATCGGGCTGTTAGTAAGGGTATTGTTGTTTCGGTGGTGGCATTGTATTGCCACTGCTGATGTTGTTCGATGGGTTGTGTTGGAGTTTGACTTGGATAGTACATTAATGGTTGGTAGAACTGTCTTGGGTTACCTTAGGGATAAGGTAACCTTCGAGGTGTCTACCGTCTGTTGAGTCTTGGGTTGAGTGCATACATCCCAGACTCTTGTAGATGTGAGATGATTGGACAACATCCCTTAGGATGGTCATAGTAGTAGATCTTACATCCACCATCATTGTTTGTGTCCGAATCCACAACCTCATCAGAGATAATTATTTTCCCCTTAATCTTGTCACGTGTAGGGCTAGAATCTCTCCACTTTTTCTTGTCCTTATCACTAGTTCGTTCCTCAGACTCCTCTACAATCTTTAGGACAATTTCAATTTTACTGTCTAAGGAGCTCCATACTCCATCTACCTTAGCCGATACTTCCGTTGTTAACTTTTGAAGCGGCAAGGTTTTTCTATTTACCAACTCTTCGAGTGGTGACTCATCCTTTTCATCGCAAAATCTCACTCCCTTCTTTCGAAGAGAGGGATTAGGATTATATTCTTTCACACTTTTCCTTTTTTGTAGCTCCCCTTCTTCTTTGGCTACTTGTTCCAAAAATCGATGAATCTCATGGGATCTAAGTTCTGATAGTCTCCCTTGGGCATAAGTCCCAAGGGTTCTCCTTGTTTCATACTTTAGCCCATCTACGATGTGGTGGAGTTGATCCCACTGTGCATAACCATGGCCCGGGCAACAATGTAACATTGTGTAGTAGTGGCCCATGGAAGCATCCAAGGGTTCATGAGTACCTTGCTTCCATCCTTGGATCTGTTTATGCAAGTTAGACACTCTGGGGTATGTCTGATATTTATTGTTGAAGAGTTCTAACATCGTACTCCACCTCCTAATGGTTTCTGTCTCTAAGGACCGATACCAACTCTCTGCTTCCTTGATGAGTGTCCTCGGAAACAACTTTAGTTTCTACCACTCGTTCTCTATGTTTTGTAAGGTGTAGGCATCGTGGAATGCCTGTAAATGATTTTGCAGATCCGCGTTATATCCCCCCTCAAATCGTGGGATGTTGTTCATGTCTAAGCACTTGATCCGACTATCTTTTAAATGCCTTGTTTGTATTCTCATTGCCTCCGTTATATCTAGCATACTTCGGGTGGCAAGTAGGGGTTCTTCATGATCATCTCTTTCACGACGTCTATGATGTCTTTGTTGTTCCCTACTTTCCCTTCTTTCATGCCCTTGTCCTCTCTCTCGACTTTCTCATCAAGGTCTCTCATTTTGCCTACCTCTATCCTCACCGTTATGTTCTTTATGATTGCGCCCTGATGTGGAAGGAGAGGGTGAATGATGTGAAGAAGGGGAAGAAGAAGGAGAACCATCACCATGACGATGTTTCTTACCTTCTCTTCTGTGGCTTCAGCCCCGATTGTGATGATGATCTAAGTGCCTGTACTTGTCATGTGTTGTTGTTCCCTCAGTGAATAGTTGGTGTTCACGAGAATCAAAACCAGGGTTGTGTATCATGGAGCGTAGGTTCTAATAGCCCACCTCCTCACTATCGTTAGGAGGGGGAACATCTTTTGATAGAGAACCTGTTACAAGTTGTTCACCATCTCCCATCTCACTTAGGATGTGCAAGGCCTCTTTGCCCTTCAGCAATGTATGTTGGCTCTCCTGCATTGAGTTCCTTATACGTTGTGCTTCTTTGGGATGATAATCCCTTGTGTCAAAATTTGCGGCAACGTATTCAGCATAGAGCTGAGTCATGCCGATCTGTGAGAGAGCACGAAGGAGCATGTTGGGGACTGCACGATCCGGAGGTAACACAATGTTAACTTGCAAGTCTCTCTAGCGCATCTGTTCATCCTGATGGAGGATAAAAGTAAAACTGGGTATATACTCATCAGGATGAGTATATTTCACCCTATATTGTTGAGGAACTGGCAGATTTAGGCTATGTGTTTTTGATTGTCGACTATTCTTGTATTATCCCTAGGTGGTGTATTGCTCTTATGAGAAGAAGAAGAAGACATGGTGTCTTATTCGGTGTGCTATTTAACTGTTATATAAATTTTTGTTTAGTTAACCCTAAGGTTCATTTAAGCTCCCAACGATGTAAATGATCTCTTATGTTCTACTTAGCGCACAAACACTTAGTCCCTCGCAACGATGCCAATGATGAGTGGTGAGATACCCCTACACTCAACCATATGAATACGAGCGTAACACGTGCGATCTGGTCAAACTCCACAGACTAAGTGCCTACACACCTCATGGAACACTTAAGGTTAATTATTCGTTGTCTTCCTAGACTTACTTGTAGTTGTCACGGTGTATGGTTAAGTAAGTCCGAGGTATATGATTTTTATAGCTTTTTTGATTTTATCTCCTATTCTAAAAGGTGAAGGGTTGAAGAGACTAATTGACTAACTTTAATTAACTAACTAAGTCTTAATTACCTAGTGTCAGCATCTGTTCCCACTTACCGTTCACACCTTGAACCAATGCAACCGTGGTTACCAAATGCTAGTCGTTGCTGGGATCACCACGTGTAACGCACGTGCTCGAAGTAGTCCTACTGAGGCACTTAACTAGGAAAGAAGGGTTGAGAAAGATTTAATAATTAATAAAGCATTTAAATGGAAAAAAGTAAATAACAATAAATAAAATCCTAATTAGCCTATTCCATGCACTGCAAGGTTTATCCAAGAAATTCGTCTTTATTGCCATACACAAACTTGTGTTCAGGTACAATGTTTGCTCGAATAAAGATCCGTTCACTTTGGAGCTCCTACTGAGGGCACATGGAAAATATTCTATCTCTAGAGAGATCAAACTACCAAAGTTTACCTATGGTCTAGGCCTAGAATGAAAAACAAGGGAGAGTCGCCTCTTATTTATAGACTTTGCGACGCACCGCGATATCGCGTACGCGATATCTCGGCCCATGCGATATCGCGTACGCGATATCTCGGCCCATGAGATATCGCGTCCCATCAATTATTACTTGGTACACTCAATAACATAGCACTTGATCACCGAGCAGTGGATACATGGGTTCAAGATGTGTATGGAAAGTGGGATTGGATGCTTATTTTAGGACTAGTTAGACATTAGTTAATTAGTCAAATTAAATTAATTAGTCCAACTACTTTATTTCTCTTGAAGTACCAAAACCATAAAAATACAAAATGATAAAAATTAGATGCCTTAATTACACTTAATCATACCAATGTACATCACAAGTGTAATTGGGAAAACAATGATTGACCTTAAGGCAAGATTCACTTCCTAGAAGACTAGTGCACTGGAAATGATAATGTCCATGGAATTCGACCAGATCATGCATGAATGCTTTGTCATTTGTATGGTTGGATGTAGGGGTACCTTGCCACTCATGACCTACCTTAGTCTAAAAGAGTGAATGATAATATTTTTAGCCTAATGTGTGCTTCTGTCATATAAATTTTATTTTCCATATCATGGTAGGGGTTAAATATATTTTCCATGTTGTTGTTGAGTGATGTAATGTATGAATTCATGTTTACAAGTCTGCACCTAATATGTCACTTAATACAATTTTATATTTTTAAAATGAGAGGAAAGAAGAAATTAAAGTGATGTAAAATGTGGATCCTCTAATTCCACATGTCATTACATCTCTTCCTTAGGACCATTCAAGATCCCATGTGACCATCCCTCTTATGTTGCAATCACATGAAAGACATAGGTTGCACATCCTCATGGGTTGGAACCACAAGACTTTTCTCCTTATGATTTAATTATGATTAGGTAGGATCATTTACATCCATATTAGAATTAAATGTACTCTTAAGCACCTCCTCATTTTTCTATTTATATGATTTATGGACTTTAATCAAACCTAAGGAAATTACATGTAAAGACTCTATTGTAGCATGAAAAGGATCTTAAAGTAATAGAGGTGATCAGTTTTCCTTCATACCATTGTATCATTGTCTTAATTTAGATGTCTCATCTATTTTATTGCCTTATGATATCTCATTGTTTCATAAATTTCAACCTTTTTTTTCAATTTGGGATCATTTTCATTATCATTCTAGAGAAGAAAGAAGAATAAGATCTTGTTGAAGATCAATCTCCATTATTGCTTCTTATTTTTTTAAGTGTTTTTTGTAGGTTTAGAACTATTCTAAGCTCAAGGAGAGGTTTCTTGGCTAGTCAAGATCCCATAAAAGCTAAATAGAGAAAGTTTTACTAAAAATTCATTTGGCTCTTTGTATGGAATCATAAGCCTCCAAAGCTTAGCTATTGGGATTGCTCTGACTATTGTTGGATCATCACATTCATCCTCTACCCATATAGCATAGTTTGATTTCAAAATTCCTATGCAACCATGAGTGAACCATGACTCGTGGTTTACATAGAGTTCTACTATAACTTGATCATGAGTCATGGTATTGTAAAGAGAAAAAGGTATTTATTTTGGCAAATCATAAATTCATGACAGCTTGTGGTATTACAACATGAGCTAATCATGACTCATGGTCTTAACAAAAATCTTGAGGAGGTAATAAGCAGAAAGTTTTTAACATTTGTAATAATCTTAACTACTCCCAAACTTCTGGTTAACATTCCACGACTTGACCATGACCTATGAATTGTAATACCATGAATAAGTCACCACTTGTGGTTCTAGTCATGGCTACCAATTTATCTAAAGTTTGAAGTTGAACCAAAAGTACTAAAACGAAAAATGGTACCTTATTCTATTGTCATCTTTGATACTAAGTAGGATAGCTAGAAAGCTCTACCACCTTACTATCTTACCTAGTTTAAGAGATGAGATAAACTCTTACAAAGTTTTAGATCCTTGGTATCAGGAGAAGATTTCAGCTCGCTTGATAGAGGATCAAATGTTTTCAATGGATAGTTCTAGCTTGTTATGATTTAAAGATCAAATGTATGTTCCAACCCTAGTTAGATAGAAACTTTTTGATAAGGGTCACTTAAGTAAAAATTAGATGCATTCAAATAGTGATCAAATGGACTAGAAAATTAGGAGGTACTATTAGTGGCCTAACATTAAGAGAAAGGTAGGAGAGTATGTGGATAAGTGATTGGAGTGCCAATAGATTAATGTGGAGCATCAAAGTCATAATGATTATCTTCATTAACACATCATCCTATAGTAAAAGTGGGAAATCACTGGCATGGATTTCATTATGGAATTACCTTGTACTAAGAATGGGAATGATTTCATTCTTGTGATCATTAATATTTTGATTACATGTCTTTATTTCTTAGCTAAAAAAGTAGTAGTGAACACTAAAGAGATTGCTTAGTTGTTATTATTAGTGATTTTCAAATCACATGGTGTTCCAAGCAAGATTTTTTTTCAATAGATATATAAAGTTTATGTCTAGATTTTGGTAGTTTTTTTAAAAAGGTTTGGGTAATACCTTGAATCTTAGCTTAGTGTATCATCCTTAAATAGAATGGTGGATAGAGAGGATGAATGAGATTTTGGATCATATGCTTCAAGATTATGCACTATTCTATGAAGATAGTTGGGAAAAATTTCTTTATTTGGCAAATTTCACATACAATAATAGTTTTAGGCTAGCTGAAAAGTAGCATTTTATAAATTATTGTATGATAGACCTTATTGTACATCTGTTTGTTGGGATACTATAGAGGACAAATAGGAATCCAAGAAAAATATCATCAAAGAGGTTATATATTAGATCAAGATCATTAAAGATAGACTTCATGTAGTGCAAGAAAAATTTACCAAGTATGCCAATAACAAAAGGAGGTCTTTAAAAATCAACTTTGGAGATCAAGTATTCCTTATGATCTCATATTTGAATAAAACTGAGTTTTAATAAGAGAAGAAAGTTAGCATCATATTACATTGACCCCTTTTTGATCTTGAAAGAAGTGGAACTTACCTATTAAATTAATCTTTCACAATACTTGAAAATGATTTTTGATATTTTCATGTTTGTATGTTAAAGAAATACATTTCAAATCTAAGTTACATGATAGAATGTTAGGGCATATAAATTCAACTTGATGTTAGTTATTTTAGAATGGCTAGTGCTAGTTAAGATTATGGATAGAATGGAAAGGTGATTGAGAAGCAACGTTATTGCTATGGTTAAGGTTATTTGAGAAAGACATGGAGCATAATAAGTAACTTGAAAAGTTGGAAAAGGACTTATCCACCACTCACCTTGAGATCTTCCATGAAAAAGATTTTGAGGTAGGAAGAATATAACATCCTGATCTTAGATATCATTTTCCCCTTAGTATGTTTATAATTTGAACCCTTGATGTGTTGTTTGTTAATCCTATATCTTGTGTTTAGTACCTTTTAATTAAATAAATTAATAGATGCATTTGATATTTTAATGTATTTCATTTTATGTTTAACTTATTTATTATTTTTTGAAATTAAGCATATGTTCACTAACCCCTTTGTTAGAGTATTGAGTAAGTAGGTATTAGGTACTAGATGGGTCATTGGTACATGGGATACTACATCAAGCTTGTGATTTGCTTGGTTGTCATATGTTTGGTTTGCTTTATGATTTTTTGGAAATTAATTAATTAAATATATTTTATTTTATATTTTAAATTATTTTAGTTTATGGCTTTTTTTGGAGTAGTTTGCGATGGTACCTTTTTTATATTTGGATCTTAGATCCTTGTTTAGAATTAAGGGGAAGACATATCTATTAGTTAGTTCATAGGAGGTATCCTATTAGACTGTTGCTATGTATGATCCCATGTTAGAATATTATTTTTATCAATCTTAGAAATTCTAGGTTAATTGTATTTTCCTTTAGTTGGAGTTTTCCAATATAATTTATCCTTTTTACTAAACCCTGACATGTCCTTATGAGTATAAATACCCAACAACCCTTCCATTAGAATTCATCTATTTGCATTGCCAACGTTTGAGAGATAGAGTTAGAGAGGAAGACCCTACCAAATAGAAAAGAAGCTAGAGCTAGACTTACATTGTCATTCAAAATCGTAGTAAGGGCTTTTCTTTTAGATCTTATTCTAGACCTTGCTTGGATTCTATTTGGGGGATTCAACCATATAAGAGATTTTAGATATTATACTATCAATCAAGTAGTGAGAATTTATTACAATACTTACCTTTTGGGTTTTTAGAATATTTAGTTGTATGTGCATTCAATTTGGTTGGTTTTTTTTATTTGATGAAAATTTTTAGGGTTTTTCTCTACTAGATCTAAATTGTTATTATATGTTTATGAGATTTAAAATTATAATATCAATTTTGTCATGGTTGTGATGTTATAATTCGAATCTTGCTTTTTTTTTTTTGATTTCATTTTATCTTTCTTGAATTATTGAACCATAGAATAAGGATTTTTTAATCATAATTCACATTTTAAAGCTTGAGATGACTCTAGATGGTGATTGTGTAGAAGGCAAAGTTTCTTGGCATGACAGTGTAGACCTTGAGGCATCCTAACTAGTGCATCATGACCCTGTCGTGAGGTCATGACATAGTTAATGAAAAATCATAAAAGCATATTTTTGTAGCATGTGAGAAATGTAACAAATTTTGTAAAGTGACCTCAATTCTATTGACTTCTAAAAATTCTAGAAATGATAAAAAATATAGCTTCTAGGACTTTCTAGAATAATTGAAAAATAGAAATGGTAATTGATTATCTTTTAGGGCTTAGAATGACCATAAAGCCTCAGAATTTGGTAATTATACATTTCCTATAGTTTTAGTATTTTGTTTGGAGTCTTCAAACACAACTATAGTAATATCCTATATCCCTGTTTTGGTTAGCAATATTTGTTTGGCATAAGATTATGTTTAGTTTGAGTTATGTGACTTGATTATGTTTTCTCCACCACTTATGGTTTTTTATTTAAATATATATTTGCTACTAATGTTTAATTATTATTTGGAGAACCTTTGTAATGAGTTTGAAGTTTGGATCATGAAGCTAGCATAATGGGAATTGGCCAATTGGTTTTAAAGGAAGCTTAAGGTATATTGTATTCTTGACTATTTATAGTAATGAAGCCCATTTGGCCTTTAAATAATACTACATAGAGGGACACATGATTAGAAGACTTTGGGCTTCCATCCTAGTATATGATGGAAATCAGGATAGTATTTTAGCTAATCTTACTAGATTTAAAAATCTATAAATAAGACTTGTGAATACATTTTGTTTGAATTTAACATTTGAAAAATCTTATTGTGAATAATGAGTATAGTTCAACTTTGACTTTTGAAAATTAAGATTGGATGTTAGTGTCTATAATATTTTGAGCTAGGGGTGGTGGTGAATATTTTAGATACTTTATTATTTCTTTGATTTATTTGATGATCGGTTATTTTATAACATTGAATGCTTGAGTATTTAGTACTACCTGATGTTTGATTCCAAAATTCTTAAGAAAGTACTTGTAATTTTTTTTTCCTACTTAGTCTTTAAATTGAGTTTCTTTTTTGTTTTATGTAATCTAGGTGATTTATTTAGTGTTGAGAATGATATGGAAAAGTTAATGCCTAGATTTAGATTTTATGCATTTTCAAGTATTTGATTTAAGTTAGCAATTTTTGGTATGTTTCTAAGTTGTAATGTTTAGCTTATATTTTTGTAACTATGTAATGTCCTTTGGTTGGTAATGTGGATTTTCTATGTAGTGACATGCTTGCTAATTTGAATAGGTCTTCATTCTTTACACTGGGAATTATTGGTTACTTAGTGACATTAAGAACAACTAGCACTGGGTAATAGGCTTCTTTGATCACTTGGCTTTCTCTCTCTCTGTTCTTTAAGAGCTGTTGATTTGCTTACCTTGAGGCTACATTGGCCTTTTTAATTTCTTGGAATTTTCCTCCATTTTTTTGTGGGAGTGAAACCTTCATTGGGCTTTGTTGCCAAGGCTAAATTTTCATTTTCTCATTGAATGAGACATGTTACATTTAGTAAAATTTGTTGATAGAACACATTGAGGGAGATGTTACATGGCCATGGTGCATGAACATCAAATATTTGTTTTCAGTATAAGGAGGGTTGTAGTTTGATTATGGGGTTATGGCTTGGAAAGGGTAATTGAGATGTTGTGAGGTAGGTATTGTTGATAAGATCAAATAAGCTAATCAAATCTCATGTATTGAGATTACATGGTGACTCACCTTCATGATGAATCACACCCCTACGATGACTCCAAGCTCATCTTGTAAGCACAACTCGAAGAGGACAAGAAAATAAGTAAAAGAATACATCTGATGAAGCATCGGTTGGCTGCATTGATGTAGCCATGTCAAGGCAAATGCCTCAACGTAGATGCCTCAATGCATGTCATTGCATCCATTGGTTGCATTGACGTAGCCGTGTCAAGGTAGATGCCTTGACACATGCCATCGCATGTATTTGAATAAAAAGTTAATTTTTGTTAGCTCCATTATTAGATACCTGATATTAGGGGCCAAGATACGATGTCAGATATCCGATATCACGAGATGTATGCCAGCCTATAAATATAACGCTTGGGTGCATGGTTTTGAATAAGTTTTGTCAATAGAGTAGCCAAACTCTTATAGTTTTATTTCATAGTTAGAATAGTTAGTGAGTGCTCGTAGTATGGATTTGAGTCAATTGTACGATGTCTTATTTAGGTTGCAATGTACTTGGACATATTCCATGAATGGAAATAAGATTAAGATTGATTCTTATTCATTGTAGCACTTTGACTTAGATTAAATTTACTTTTAATGCAATTTATATTCCATGTACTTGGTTAATATTTACATTTCCATGCATGTTAATGAATTGGTGGAATGAGCACAACTAGTTTTGAGTGTAAACATGTATTCGCTTGGTAATCCTAGTAGCATTATTTCTTACTTTGCCTAGTAGCATAACGCTTGGTAATCCTAGTAGTGGAAACATGGGTTCAGGATGTGTACGACAAGTTGGGAATAGACACTCATTGCTTGTAGGCTAGTTTAGACTTTACTTTCCAATGTTAATTAGATTAAATAAGTAATTTCTTTATCATTATTAGGAATAGCTTAGGGCCGAACAACATCAATCATCATATGCCTCACTTTGGACTAAACCATACGCGACAAAGCTACCACTAGTCCAAGTTGGAAGACAACAAACTACAATCAAGAGATAACAATTTAGATACACAACTAGTCTCATCCACAGAATTCGACTAGATCATGCATGAACACTTGTGATTCGTATGGTTGGTGTAGGGGTACCTCGCCACTCATCATTGGTGTTGTTGCCAAGGATGGTGCTAGTTATCTAGATTAGTTATATTATACATGATCACTGTAAAGGTATTAATGATTTATCTCTTAGAAAATATTAATATTTTAAGTCACACACATTATTAGGTAAAATCATGTCTTCTTCACATAGGAAGAAGTTTACACCACATGATGAAAGCACTCATAGGAGAAATGATAGGACCTATACTGAAGCAAATTGGAGTGAACAACCTCAAGCAAGGGTTTCCTATGCTCATTTAGACCCTTACTACACTCATAGACTATATTTAACTAGTGTAGAAAATCCTAGAGTAGATGAAGTAAGTCCTAGATCAAGGAGGGCCTTAAGGCCTAGGACCTCCTCAAAACCTAGAAAAGATAAATCAAGGGAGCATGGGAAGAACTATAGAAGCCATGGTAGTTCTCCTAATTCCTCAAGTTCCTCTTCCTCTTCAATGTCTAGTTCTAACAAAGATAAATGTAGGTATAGAGATAGAGCTTTACAATGAGGTCAAGATAAATATAGATATTGAATGCAAGGGAAAAATCAAAGACATCAAAATGACCATAGACAAGATCATCATAATCAGATGAATAGAAATATAGATTATCACCATGATGTGTCTGGCATAGATGAACCCTTGTTGGCTACTAGGGAACTAACACAGATTAGGAAGGTAGTTCAAATACCCCAAAGGCATCAAAGGGATAGACACATCAAATGGCTTGACATGAACAACATTCCTAAATTTAGTGAAGGCTATAATTCTAATCCACAACATCACTTACAATCCTTCCATGATGCTTGTGCCTTGAAAAATATTGAAAATAATTGGCAAAATCTTAAGCTCTTCCCTAGGACACTAATAGATGAAGCTGAAAGTTGGTATAGATCATTAGAACCAAGTTCCATCTACTAGTGGTCTAAAATGCTAGAACTTTTCAATGAAAAATACCAAGCCTATGCGAGAGTGTCCAACCTAAGAAAATAAATCCAAGGATGGAAGCAAGAAAATCATGAACCCTTGGATATAGATACTATTTGCTACTACATAAATGTCCCAACCATGATTTCTCTTAAAAAGAGTAACTTTTTCACATCATAGATGGGCTTTGTAATGAAATGAGGGATACCCTTGGGATTTATGCCTAAGGTTAGTTATACCAATTGAAAGTCCATTAGATACAAAGGCTAATTGAGTGGGTGGTAGAGGAAGAAGGAGAGCTATGTACATGAGAGAATGTAGAGGAAAATAATTAGGACACAACTCTTCAAAAGAAAAGGGTCCATATCGATGATGAGGAAAAAGACGCAGCTCTCGATGTGGTGACTTCACAACAAACCTTGCTAATACAAAGTTTTATTAATGAGCTTGAAGCAAAGCTAGATAAGATGCTAGAATGAATAAATGAGAAAGTTACAACTTGCATAGAAATCATAGAGGAGAGAGTAAGGATAAACAAATCAAGTGACCACAACAAAAGGAGGAAAAGGAACCAAGAGACAAGTAAGAACATTGATAAGTAGAAAAGAAAAATGACTATAGAAAAGGAACCAAGAGACAAGTAAGAACACTGATAAGTAGAAAAGAAAAATGATTGTAGAAGAAGAGGTTATAGACTCAACCATCAAAGAAAATGATGGATGTGACATTTGCATATATGACCATTCGAAGGGTTGTTGCCTAGTCATGTTACGTCTACATGAGTATTGGGCTTTTACATTGAATCCCAAGTTCATACAAAAGAAAATGCCTAGGAAATTACCTTTTTCACAAGGTAATTATAGATAATCCTATAACCAACCATACTATTCTAGTTGGGCTTCTTATTAGCCTCAAAACTAGGAGATCTCCACCACAATCTTGAAAACATCGTTTCTTTAAGATGGTTCCTACACGTAAGCACAACACTCATGGACCTACTAACTCATCAAAACTAGCATAAGGCCAATTTGATGCAACAACCTTCCTCACTAAAACAATGTCTTCTAATCGTACAAAAATGGCAACAATAGTTATCACTCCAACGCAAGACATAAATGATGAACTTATCATTATGGAGAGATAGAAAAATCCATGCATTAATAATAGTAAAGGGTGCAGTTATGAGCCAGAAATTCAAAATATTAACATAATCCACAACAAATTTTAGGAGCAAGTGTGTGAGAAAAAACTAATCTATGTAGTAGCCACTAAACTAGGAGACACCCAATGGCTTGAAAATGAGAATATAAGATTGTTTCAAAGATGCATGGAAGCAACTGATCTGCTTATTATTTCTAGTCTTAGGAAAATGGACCAAATAGAGGACTTAGATGCATATATCTTACACTTTGATTATACACTAGAAAAGGATATTAAACATGGAGACTTGGGAATTAAAATAGAAAATCAAGAAGAGGAAGCAAACACAACTAGAGCCCCCAAATGAAAATACCTTTAAGTCCTGATGAAGATACATCTTTGAATGATCCAAATGAGACTATCACCAATGTTAGATGTGCTACCACATGATTAATTAAATTAGTAATAGTGATATATGGGAAAATGGTGGTGTATAACTAGGGGATTGTGTAGTCCATCTCTCGAATGTGCAATCATAAGATTATTCATGGGGGATTTGCTCCATCCTTGTTCAAGAACTAATAAGTATTTTCCCTCTTTTTGTTTTACAGTTTTTTATCATTTTTCTATTTCTTCTAAAATTTTCTAATTCTTAATATGTTTTCCATTTCTTAATATTCTTCTCTTTTCTTGAGTCATTTTCTTTATGTTTTATGAATGTTTCTATTAATAATATTGCCAAGTCATGATGTAGAAGTCAATGCTATGTGTTGGATTTTTGTGCTATGCTATTAAGATGATTGGGTAAGTAATTGTGTAAAGTAGTGAGACCACCTCATCCATCCCTCTAGTCCTTTGAATAAAAGGTCTTTTTCATGAAAACAATTTGGTTCATCTTTTATGAAACTAAAATTCATCAATGATCATTGTACCATGAAGAAAGAGGGAATGACCAAGTCGGAATGGCAAAGGATGTGACCTCAAGGGGACTTGTTGGGTTCTCTTCTTAAGTTCCTTCATGTGGTTTATGACTTCTCTTAGAACGTGTCATCACTTGTTCGTCAACCAATAACAGGAAGCTAAAAGTATTTGCATGGTATGGATCCCATAAAAAAAATAAAAAACAAAAAAAATGAGAGAGATAAAAAAAACAATAATGGGAATTCAAAGCACACCCCTCAGATACAATAATGGGCTACAAGCACTGGTTATGGGGTTGGAAAGACATGTTAGCCATGCCTAAAGATAACCCTTTAACTAAGGCCCTTTCTTTATTCTTCTCTTTTCTTCTCTTTTGGGAGTGATGATTGTTCTTTGGGGTGGTTGTGGACTCATGGTGGTCGGTAGGAAGGAACAAATCAATTTGAGGTCACTGTTCATGGTATGGACTTAGTTTGAACTTGGATGGATAGGTATGCTGATAATTTTAATCACATTTTTCACAAGAACCTATTATGGACATGGTCAAGTACCTTTCATCCCAATCTCTACAATCCCTGCTCATCCCATTATTCACCTCACTGCTGCATGCAATTATGAGCCTTTTGGTTTTATGTAGTATAGTGCAGCACTCAAACCATGGTAGTTGTGTATTTTTTGGAACAAAGGCATGATCTACATTTAACTTCTCCGATGCCCATGGACATTTATAGAAGTGGTTATGCAAGGGCATTATGGTAGGAGCCTACTTTGGGAAGGACCCTCTTACATAACTTTTTGTTGATCATGGGTTTGAACTAACTTTCACATCTTCCAGAATATCAATGATAGTTTCTCTGAATTTATGCATGATTTTGGGACTACTTCTTATTTGTTTTTTAATTTTTCCTACTTTTCTATTTTCATATCCATTAGTATTTCTTGGCCATCTTTTAAATTAGACCTTTGGTTTCAATTGTTTAAAAACTTATGTGCTTTTGGAGTTACACTTATTAGTCATGGGGGCTAGGGATGTCTACTTTGAAATTTTTCTAACATCCTATTTTCAAACATCATGGTAACTAATAGTAATTGATCAAAATAATGTGAAAAAATTGATAATTTTAGTTACCTCATAGCCTTGGGCATAATATGCTATAATCACCTTATGCTTAAACGCAAACTAAGGGATCTGAAAAGGGTTGATTATTAAGGAAAAATTTACCAAAATTAATGTTGATCCTTTGGTAACTATAGGTGATGCTAAAAGAAATGCCTAAGGAAGAAGGTCTTTTTCCAGGCATGAAAACAAAGCCAAGAATGGGACAACGGAGGATATGCCCATGGACAAATCGTAGCACATACAAGATAGTAGCTCAAATTGTGCATGTTTGCTAGATCCATGGGATGATGAGAAGAAATTTTAGTCCATTCTTCAAGAATGTTCTACATAACCAAAGAAGCATCGACATAACAATCAATGTTGGAAGTCTGCCACCACTAGTGGTAATAAGAAGAATCATCTTTAGTATATTCTTGAAGACCTTTGAAAATTTTGTAATCTTTAATGTCTATCCAATCTTTTTGTCACTTTTTCATTTTGTATGTAGCCACTCGAATAAAATTTTGTAATGGAGCACTCAGAGTTAGCCAGTAGTTAGTGTTAGTCAATAATCCTATCATTCCTGATTTTTTATAAACAAAGCTTCATCCTATCTTGTTAACTTGAGGACAAGTTTTCACTCAGTTGTGGGGGTATCATGAAGCATTGGTTGGTTGTGTTGATGCACCCGTGTCAAGGTAGATGCCTTAGCATAGATCCCTCAAAGCACACCATCACATCTATTAGTTGTTTTAACATAGCCATGTTAAGGAAAATGCCTTGACATAGATGCCTCGATGCATGCTGTTGCATCTATGTAAACAAAAAGTTAATTTTTGTCTACTCCAATATTAGATACTCGATATTGGGGGCCAAGATGCAATGTGGGATATGTGCCAGCCTATAAATATAGCACTTGGGCACATAGTTTAGAATAAGTTTTGTCAATAGAGTAGCTAAACTCTTCCAGTTTTATTTTGTAGTCTTAGAGAATAGTTAGTGAGTGCCCGTAGTATGGATCTAATTTAGTTGTATGACATCTTATTCGGGTGGCAATGTATGTGGACACATTCCATGAATAGAAATTAGATCAAGATTGATTCTTATTCATTGTAGTACTTTGAATTAGATTAAATTTACTTTTAATGAAATTTATATTCCATGTACTTAGTTAATATTTACATTTCCATGCACATTAATCAGTTTGTGGAATGAGTGCGACTAGTTTCAAGTGTAAACATGTATTTGCTTGTTAATCCTAGTAGTGTTATTGTTTTTTTTGCCTAGTAGCATAGTGATTAATAATCCTAGTAGTCAATACATGGGCTTAGGACATGTACAACAAGCTAGGAATGGACACTCAGTGCTCGTAGGCTAGTTTAGACTTTACTTTCCAATGTTAATTAGATTAAACAAGTAATTTCTTTATCATTATTAGAAATAGCTTAGGGCCGAATAACATCAATAATTGTATGCCTCACTTTGGACTAAACCATATGTGACAAAGCAACTACTAGTCCAAGTGGGAAGATAGGGAACTACAATTAAGGCATACTAATTTAGATGCACAACTAGTCCCATCCATGGAATTTGATCAGATAATGCATGAACACTTGTGATTCATATGGTTGGGCGTAGGGGTACCTCACTACTAATCAACATCTAATTACAAGAGGTTACATATGGTTCTAAGTTGATATAGGCCATTATATGTTACAACTGGTGGAACACGAGCACTTTGTTTTATGCTTTGTAGAATTAGATAAAGGTTGGAGTATTTTGAGATGTAAAAAAGAGATATGAGATCATGTAGGCTCACTTGTTGTAGGCTACAAGAGTTTTCAACACCATTCATGCTTATTCAAACTTGTAAACAAAAGGCCAACCATATTAAACGAAAACATGTGAATGTTAGATGTAATCAAGGCCATATGAAGTTATAGTATTACCTTGCAAGGGTTTGGTCATATCTTTAAAAAACTAAGTGTGACATCTCGTCCCCATATGTCATGGAAAACACCAAATATACGTTATAGTAGACATTATATGTAATAAGACAATATACCAGACATCAAATAAATGTAACATTTGACATTATGTGTAAAGGAAGTAATAGAGAAAGTGCAGAAAGAGAAACAAAAGAATGCTTTATTAATAAGGAATGAAGTCTCTAGATCATGCTCTATCAGTATTCCTTTGGGTTTTATTTCTTTGGCATCTATCCCCTTAGAGGCATTCCAACACTACCACCATAGTTAGGCCTATAACTAGCCAGAAGGGATGGCTAGTCCACTTATTGTCCCACTTCACTTGGCTTTTGTGACTTGCCTGTACTAGCTTCGCCACTCCATGCCTGGCATGACCTCTAAGCCTAAGTATAAATGCCTTAGGTAAAATCCCCAAAGGTTACCTCAAGAGACATGTCTATTATTACAATCCACCATTTTAGGTGTCAATTACAACTGCCCTTTTAGGTCTTGTTACAGTAATAATAAAACTTGTTATGAAGAGGCACCATCATTGTTATGAAGCAACCTCATTTGGGAATGGGGACATGACACTAAGGTTCTCATGAGGAACTTGGTTTTAAGGTTTTCACCTCACTAATGGGGGATTCGATCAAGGACATTTTTGTGATGTTTCTAGCCTTTAAGGTCAAGGATAGTTAGGCCAATGCGTAACATTAAGGTTAGATGGTTAAAGGCTCATAGGCTCTTGGTTTAGGCATTCAAGGGAAACTTGGTCAAAAAACATTACCATAAGGATCTTCTTAGGCTCAAAGGCTAGTTGAATTGTTTCCTCATTTGCATAGCTAAACTCTACATACCAACATAAGCACATTAAGTAGCATCTACATGTTATAATTGTTAAAAAATATTAAAATAATGAAAATTATTATAATAATAGAGCAAACAAGATCAAATAAGGTAAAAAAAAGTAAGACAAGGCTAAACAAGGCAAAGTAGGGTTACTACAAGGCAAAGCAAGGTAAATCTAGGGAAAACAAAGTAAAAACATGGTCAAAATAAGGAAAACTAAGGTAAAAGGAAAGTGAAAAAAAGAGAGGTAAAAACAAAGTAAAATAAAGTTAAAACAAAGTAAAATATGACAAATAAGGTTAAAACGAGGTCAAATAATGCAAGCAAGATCAAAATGATATTAATTAATTGAATTTAATATATATATATAGTCATTTTGTAGTGAGAATAGGCTTAAATCTAGCAAAATAGTCTATAACTTGTTAAAATAATGGGTTTTCATGGTCAAACTAGTTTAGAAAAACCAAAAATCCCTATTTCTAGCCTGTAGAGGCCATGGTCAGTTTCAAGTCCAAGTACAATGTATCTAGTCAATCTTCTCACCAATTTTCTCACACATAATGTATGGAAAAAATTATCTTTTATTTTAAATTTTTATTTTCATGTTTTGTGGGGCCTATTGGAAAGTGTGTGGGAAAGTTTGGAGAAGGAAATTAGTAGTTTTTTTGCCCCACACACTATCCCACATGTTGCCAAAGCATGTGGGACTCATATTGGTAGCATATGGATTAAAATAGTAATTTCTTATGTGCCACATGTTGCCTCACATACTATCATAGCTTGTGGAACTTGGATTCTTAGTTTGTGAGTTAAAATAGTAGTTTTCCATGTGCCACATATTGCCCCACATGCTACCATAGCATGTGGAACTTGGATTCTTAGTGTGTGAGTTAGAATAGTAATTTTTATATGTTCACACACTACCCTACATGCTACCATAGCATGTAAGACTCGGATCCTCATTGTGGAAAATTAAAATAGCATGTAAGGCTTGGATTCTCATTGTGTGAAATTAAAATAGTAATCTCCATGTGTTACATGATCATGTGGAACTCTGGACTTAGCTATTGATGTTTCCATTTTATGGCTATGTTTTTGGTGTTTTCATCATTGTGGTACGAAAAAATGACATATACTAAAATCTTACAAGTTAGTGTGTGAGGGCAATGCAACCCCGAGGGAAGGAGTTGTGATTGGCATGATCACATGAATTCAAAAGGCACATTTGTAGCATTTGGACATGTAGCACTTACTTTTCAACATAGAGGGGAAGTCAAATGAGGAGGAGGAGTCGGAGCATTTGGCGTTGTATTTGCAAGTGTGATAGTAGGTGTAATCCTTAAACTCATCCCTCAATAGGTCTACACTGCCCTTGGTGGCATGACACTGCCCAAGGGCCTCATGGCCTCAAGATATTTTTTATTTTTGAAATTTTTTTATCCTTTTAATCCATGCTTAAGGCTGTTTTCAAAACTCTTTTTAGTTTTCTATAAATGTTCAAATGCTATGGAAACCTAGGCATAGAGACAAATAAACATTTAAAATAAGAAATGTTTATCATGTTAATATAAATTAGTCAAAATACAAAAATAGCCATGAAATGGTACAAAACTTGTATGGAAGTTTCAAAATGAATAATAGCAAGTTTCATTTCCTACATGCTATGGTATTTGATGAAAACAAGTTTCTTGAATATAAATGATTTTTGTTTCTAAAACTTAAGCTATTACAGTGACAACATGATGCTTTTTGGTCTCCTTTATAATTGAGAGCTTAATAACTTTATCCCTTTAGCAAAGAAACCCAAGGATTAGTGCCCTTCCCAATGGAATATTACTCTTTATAACAATTCTCTTAGTTCTTGTTAAGCACTTTTGTGATGTAAGGTAATTGCTAGCATTACAAAATCATGAGATTCAGGAGATTTATGATAGTGATATAGAATCCTACTGTATTTTATGAGACATATGTGTCCTTAGTTAGTTTATTGATGATAATGATGTGTTATCATCTTTGTTATGTTATAGCTTCTAGTTGTTGCTATTTATGACTTTAAAGGCTGTGTATGTCACACCATGTAACTATTGGCTATTGTTATGAATTACCTAGTCACATTTGGCCTCATGATGTAATGTTTCTATTTTACATTCTAAACTACTCCTTGACCATAGATTTTAGTTGTTTTCATGTTCTTATATTTTTCTTTGTTTTACATGTTTATGTAAACATAAATGGTAAATGTAACAAGGCTATACAAATAAAACATATGTAACAAAAATTGTAAAACAAGGTATAAGCATGTAAGTAAATCTTGTAAATGATGATGCTATTAGGTAAACTGACCACAATATTAGTATAAGGAGCAAGAAGGGGAGGCTATTGCATTCACCAGTTTTAGGCTCTTGTAGGCCATTACTTCATCAGTTTTAGGTCTCAATAGGGCATCTTGTTGCCAATTTTAGGCCTTCAGTCATAGAGAAGTCATGAATAGTTTGTAAAGGTTCAATGATGTATTTTTTTCCTTTAGGGACTATTTGGCTTATTTTATTATTGCAAGGAAATTATTTACCTTAGTGTGTGATCTTTCAGCCTTGGTGGTTCTAATTTCCTCCACTCTTCCTAGGATTTTTAGCTCATATGTTAGTGTATGTTGCTCAGGTCCCTTGTTCATGGATGGAGCTAATCTTAGTGTAGGTGTTGATGAATTAGCTTACTTCCAAGCTTTTTTTTGTTTGCTACCTTCAGTGGGCTTAGTTGTTAGTTTGATGATAGGTTATTTTTGTCGCTTTTGTGGTGGAGATTTCTTATTAATTATTGAGTTATTGGTAATAATAGGTAAGCCTAGGTCATAATTCATTGTAGGTTTGCCTATGGATGGTTAAGGGATCCTAATAATGAATGGTTTCCTAGCCTTAGAAGGATTGGTAACACATTGTTTGGGTTATGATGTTGATGCCACTAAAGATGGAACACGTATACAAAAGACTCTATAGGGTCTAGAGGTGGTGGTACCCGTATAACGATGGGTAATCTAGGCTTTAGGTTCTAGGGCTAAGTAGTAGTTGTGAAGGGACCTTGATGAAAAATGGTTCTTTAGAGGGACTAGATTGTTTAGTTGTTGTAAACAAGGTGATGGTGTAAGACTTATTGTTGGCGTTTGAAGAGTTGGGCTCATTCAACACTAGCTCTCCATGGTTAATCATCTTTTGAAGATAATCTTTAAGGCCTCTGAAAAAATTAGTGTCATGACCAACTAGTTGGTGATAATGGAAAAACTTATCTAGTCTGAAGTATTTTGGTAGTTTTAGATCATATTTGGTTGCTATTGTTGGATCCCTAGCTATCATGCAAAGATGATCATGCTTATTCTAGAAGCTCAAAAGGATTCATAGGAAACTTTATAGACTTAGGCCTATCATTGTGCTCAAAGTTAGGCTTTGGCTAGTTGGAAGTATATGATGTAGAGGGTTGAGATTGGTTAGAATATGTGTTGCATGGTGGAGACCTTCACCATTCTACTTGTTTAGATTCTTTTGTTATTGTTTCCATGGTTATTTTTGCTTGTTCAGTATTATCGTTGTCCCTCTTAGTGTGTTGATTCTTGTAGGCCACATAGGTTGGATCATTGCTAACCTCTGTAGCCTATTCTATGTTCTTAATTTGTGAAAAGTCTTAGCTTATTGATCAAGATTCTAAATAGTAGAGATTTGACTTGATGAAGTCATTAACTAATTCCTTAAATATGGCTAAGATATGGATATCAGAGATGAGCTCTGGGATCTCATTGAGCATTGTGTTTCATCTCTGAATGAACCTTTGAACTAGTTCGGGTGGCCCCTCCCTCACTTTTATAAGTTGATCTAAGGTTGTATTAGGCTTCAATTTGTATTTGAAGCAATTGAAAAATAGGGCTATGAAGTCATATAGGAAGGAGATAGAACCTCTAGGTAAGGCTTGATACCAATCCAAAGCACGTCCTTTTAAGAGCATAAGGAAATTGCACAGTACCATATGAGGTTGTGCTTACAATGAGAGGCACTTAGACTAGAAGATGATAAGATGTGCACTAGAGCCTCCTTTACCATTTTATTTGGTGAATTTTGAGATGGTTATACCTGTGGGTAATGTGATTTGAGGAATGGTAGGAATGATGGAATCATCTTGATAGAAGTTCATAACCTTTACTATTTATGTTGTACTGGCCTCTAGTTTTTGTAGCTTCTCAGTAAGGTCTTGGATCAATTAAAAGGCTTGATTCAAGCCTTGTGGAGCTCCTAAGGTTTACACTTGTAATGGTTATACAGATGGTGATTGTGAAATAGGTAATGATATGGATTGAAATGATCTTGTGATTATCATTGTAGGAGGGTTAAACATGGAAAATAAGGTTTGCACTAGGGCTTGAGGAATAAAGGATTGTTGAAAATTAATAAGTTATATGATATGTGTAATATTTACAGTTTGGGAGAAGGACCAGTTAAAACTACAAAAGGTTGAGGCATGGAAGGAATTACTGCTAGAGGTTGATGCATGGAAGGAATTACTGGTAGAGGTTGGGGCATGGAAGGAATTACTGGTAGAGGTTGAGGCATAGAAGTGAAAGGCATTGAGGTGAATAGTGAAGTAAACAAGGAAGTGAGTTGGAAACTTGAGCTTGTGGAGGTCATAGAGGGAGTTTGGTTCACTTCTGGAAAATGATGCACAGAGTTGAACATGATCACCTTTGGGAAAGATCATTGGAAAAGGTCTCTTATGAACATATTTAGCTCATACTCAGCTCTAAACTTGTTTTGATCCTCTAGGTGGGATCCTAAACTAGCCTTTTCAATCACTTCACCATCCTCATCTACACTCAACAATTGTGCTAATAAGTGCATGTGAAATTTAGATAATTTGATGTGGTCATATGGTGAATGGATATATTCCTTCCCATCCTTGTAGGTCAACTCATAGTGACACTTAGAATCAAATTATTTGTGTGGGATGCACAAGTCCACTTGGATTTTCATGCATATGAAGTTTTAGTATTGCTCATTAATTTTACATGTGTTGGGCTAACTTCTAATTACTTAAGAAACTTCCTACACTCCACTATAGCTAGGTCCTTATGGTTGTATATGCAAGTAAATTCTTTGTTCTTGGTCATGGAAATGATGTTGTGTGGTAGAATGGTAGAAACAAAAGGCATAAAATGTAAAATACCAATTAATTTTTTAGAATGATAAAGGCTTCTATGGTTTTTAATATTTTGCACAAGTTACAAACTTGTAGCATATAAGGCTCACAGTGTGTGAAGACTAAGACTCACAACGTGTGGAAGTTACAACATGTAAAACTATAGCTTGTGAAGGTATACCATGTAAAAGATTGTAGCATGTAAGACTATAGGTTATAAAGTTATAATGTGTGGAGGTTATAGCTTATAAAGCTATAGCTTGTGGAGCTATAGCATATGGAAGGTTATAGCTTATGAAACTATAACTTATAGAGCTATAGTGTATGGAAGGTTATAGCCTATGAAGCTATAGCTTGTGGAGCTATAGCATATGGAATGAATAAGCTTTAAATGTGAGAATAAAAAAGGGAAGCACAAGACACATTGCAATTGTAAAAGTGATTTTTAAAAGTTTTTTAAAAAGTTTTTCTAGTGTGTTTGACAAAATGTAAACAAGCTATAGCATACAAAAGGAAAAAAGACAAAACTGCAAATTGCAAACAATAGAAATAGAAACAATAGTGTGCACTATAACTATAAAGGCAATGTAGGGGGTTGTGATAGCATTGTGCATTGGAACTATAAAAAAAAAGTTTTTGATTATGAAGTGCAGGGAACAGGGGTAGCATTGCATGCTACAATTCCAAAATTAATGAAAAAAATCTATTTTAAGTAAACAAGCTATGAGGCTACATGCTAATTTTTTTTTTGAAAAACTCAAAATAAATTTTTTTAGCCCAATAAACTTGTACACCAAGGTAGAAATAAATAGAATTTTTTTTTCATAAGCAGGTTTTAGGTAAGAAGTTAGGCAGAGTCATTCTAGCACTAGAAACTATAATGATGGAAAATTTTGGTGCTCAAAAATTGAAAGATCCCATGCTAAATAGTTTAAATCATAGATCCAAAAGTCTTGAAAAGGATCTAGAGTATTTTAAATGGTTTGGTTAATCATCTAAAGACTTAAGAGATTTATTACCAAACATTGTAAAATAAAAGTGGAAAAATGTATAAACACAAGGCTCAACGTAGAGATAGGAAAAAAATGAGAAGATGTGGCAAAAAAATAAATACTCCAAAATTAATATTAAATGTTGTAAAATATTAAAAATAAGTAGGTTCAAAAGATATAGATTAGTAAGCTTTAAAAGCTTGATAATATGAAAGTATTCTTGAAATTTAGTGTAGGTGGCAAGCTGTGTTCTACACTTAACCCTTGCTGGTCCTTCATTTGAATTACACTAATAAATGATTGTAAAAGGTTGCCAAAGCTCCTATTCTATTACTGTAAAAGGTTTTTTGCTACTACATGATCTCTTGACTGCAAGTGTGTTGTAATTTTTTTTCAAAAGATGATTGATAAAAAGATCTTGGAAATGATGCTCGATATGGTATAAATAGGGTTTAGATTTGCTATGTTAGCATTTGTTATAGTTTTTGAGCATTACAAATTGTTCTTGGGCTGAAGTGCAACATGTGGGATTAAAATCCAAGTATCTCACGTTGCCCCACATGTTGCCACACTGTGTGGAACTAAGATATGTAGCATATGAAATTAAACCCCAAATCCCACACACCACCTCACATGCTACCACAACATGCGGAGTTGGAAGGTGTAGTGTGTGAGATGAAAGGTAACTTTTTGTAGTGTGTGAAACATTTTAGCCTCTAAAAGCTAGCATAAATGAATTTGTAGCTTACGGAGCATTTTTAACCTCCACAAGCTAGCATAAATGGAATTTGCAGCTTGTGGGGCCTTTTTAGCCTCCCACAATTTGGAGTAAATGGAATTTGTAGCTTGTGAAACATTTTTAGCACTCACAAGCTAGAGTAAATGAGATTTACAGCATGTGAGCTAAAAATCTCATTTTTTATATTGAAAATGACTTGAAATTTGGCTAGTATAAGGCCATAAGAGCGGAGTTTTTGGTGGGAAAACAAGGTAATTGTTTCTACCTATAGATCTCCACCAAATTACAACAAATTCTTAGCTACAAGCTTTCATTTGGAACATGAACTTTCCTTGAGGTGTTTTAAC
The DNA here is from genome assembly GCA_015680685.1 of Gnetum montanum. Classification (NCBI taxonomy): domain Eukaryota; kingdom Viridiplantae; phylum Streptophyta; class Gnetopsida; order Gnetales; family Gnetaceae; genus Gnetum; species Gnetum montanum. Next base: position 394,847 of record MNCI01011011.1, read on the forward strand.
TAAGTTAACTTATTTCCTTAGTACGAGGACTACAACCATTGTAGAAGATATTATGTAGTTGTTTATCTTTAATATTTTTTGATTGCATGCCTGATGAGACGCGGTATGCATAAGCCGCGATGTGATATTGCGGCCGCTGCGATATCACATCCCCTGCGATATCGCGTCGTCCCCTGTGATATCGCGTACGCGATATCGCGGTCCACCGCCAAATCTATAAATAAGAGGCGGCACTCCCCTCATTTGCATATAGAGGCATAAAGTAGCGAAGCTCTAGCGGATTGATCACCCCAGAGATAGAATAATTTCCATGTGCCCGCAGTAGGAGTCTCAAAGTGAACGGATCTCTATTCGAGCGAATTGTACCTGAGCACATATTTGCGCATGGCAATAAAGAAGAACTTTCTAATAAAAATTACAACATGTGGACTAAGCTAAATAGGATTTAATTACTGTTGAGTGTTTAATTGCTTTCCTAGATGATTAATCTCTCTCCACCCTTATCTCCTAGTAATGCAGAATGAGTACGATTTAATCACGAGCATTTAAGTGTGACTACTTGGTAACCCAGTAGTGTACCTAGGATTTGTGCTTTGTGATCCCAGTGGCAGTCATGCACGAAGTTCAGGATATGTACGGATGATTAAGGGCAGATGCTCATCGCACTTAGGCTAGATTAGATTTCCTTACCATTTCCTCCTAGCTTAGCTTAGTTAATCTTACATTCCACTGCCTTCAGGAGTAGCGTTAGAATTAGGAACACATCATACACCTCATCTGGACTAAACCATATGTGATAAAGCTAATAACTAGTCTAGGTGGGAAGACAGCAAACTGCAACCTAAGGCTAACTGTCTAGGTGCCACAACTAGTCCATCTGCGGAGTTCGACCGGATCACGCGTACACGCTCGTATTCGTATGGGTGAGTGTAGGGGTACCTCGCCACTCATCATAGGCGCCGTTGCTAGGGATGGTGCTAGTTATCTAGATTAGTTATATCATACAAGGTCACTGTAAAGGACTTAACGATATATATTTTAGAAAGAAACAATTATTAAAAGTCACACGTAATTTCACACACAACAATGGCCCTCCTACAAGACCACGATAATGCCACACTTAGTGAGGAAATTCATTGGAGAACCAACGAATTAGCTGACAATGAAGATTGGAGTATTTAACCTTATGCAGGAGTTCCCTATGTTTACGAACACCCCAGCCATACTCAAGGACCCTCTTCATCCCACTCTAACACCTCTAGTAAGGATGAGACATCCCATAAAACGAGGAGGCCCGAAAGGCCTAGGACCTTCTCAATAACTAACAAGAATTTTCTCAGGGATGATTGGAAGGCTTACAAAAGTCATGATGAGTTTTACAGTTTCTTCTCTTCCTCTACTTCTTCAACGTCAGATTGTGATACAAATGACTATCTTTCAAGGGATCAGCGTAGAACTAAAAATCGAGCTCATAAAGGAAATCAAGAATGCCAACATAAACAAAGGCAACATCATCCCAACACATGAACACACAACTTACCTGGTGACGATGAACCCCTACTGGCCACTAAGAGCCTAACGCAAATACAAGAGGCTATTCGAATCTCATGTAGGCATCGTAAAGAGAGCCGTCTACCCAGGCTCGATTTAAACAACTTTCCCAAGTTTCTAGGAGGCTATGATTCAGATCCGCAACATCATCTACAAGCCTTCTACGATGCCTGTGCATGGAACAACATTGATAATGGGTGGAAAAAAATTAAGCTCTTTCCTATGACACTCATTGACCAAGCAAAGGTATGGTATAGATCGTTAAAACCAAATTCAATACGACGCTGGTCAACAATGGTAGAAGTCTTTAATGAAAAATATCAAACTTATGCAAGAGTGTCAGCCTTGAGGAAACAAATCCAAGGATGGAAACTGAAACACCGTGAAAATGGTGAGTCGGCCTCAGGCAAAGATTCGCAATTCAGGCGAGAGCACATGTCAGAATCTCAGAAGGGAGAACAAGGCAGAGCGAAACAAAAAGGCGCGTAGCATCAAGTCTTCGACTTCCTTGGCAGACTCCCAATCTTACTATGTTTTCTCTTTTTACGCTATATCACACGACATAGCGTAATAACGCTTAGCGTGATTTTGTTTAACATAGTCCGGCATCAGAAGGCCATTTATTTCAGCATGAGGAGAGGCTTGAGCAGCGTAATATGCGATTTCTCGTATATTTTGCTAAGTCTTTTGTTCAAGACCAAGTTTACGCTCTGTTACGCACGGCAGCGTAATGAGCTTTGAAAAAGTCAAAGGCAAAGCCCAAGGAAGCACAACAGACCAACTCTTTTCTCTTGGCGTGCGGATTGCTCGTCTTACGCTCGTTACGCAATGTAGCGTATCTCAGCGTAATGCATCGCCAAGCTAATCATCGTTTACGCTCCACTACGCTCGGCGGCGTAAACAAGCGTAAAACTGCTTAAATCCATTATTTTCATGCTTTGTTACGCTCTGACACGTGACGTGATGCGAATGAGCGTAATGCAACCCAAAGTCAGCTGAAACATGCCCGAAGCACATCTGTTATTCACACGCACAGTACGCAAATGAGCGTATTGTGCATAATCACAAAGCTTGACACAAAATGGTCAGGTCAACGGTACCCGAAAAGTTCGGGACACACGTCATCAGGGTTGCACCTTTTCCACAGGACGTCGCAGCCCATAAATACTCCAGTTGACAATGATACAGGGGGGCAAATCAAAAAAAAGGCAAGGGCATTTTATGAGCATTAGAGCACTTAGCATTTTTTGAGCAGAGACAAACAGAAAAGCAGAGACAGAGCACATTTCACTTGAGCATTGGTAGCAAGAGCGATCGGTCCGTTGGTGAAGACACAACTTTCTCCATTGGTGATCGCTGACATTCCCGAGTAGAGACTACCCAAAGCAAGAGGAGCAGATCAAAGATCGCGAGATCATCTTGCACTGTTTGCAGGCTCTATTGATCAGAAGAAGTTGATCGATAGACGTCAGAACTTGACCTTCCTTACATCCCATCCTTGGCCTACGAGGTAGATCGACCTTCATTCTGTATTTCTGCTTGGACAGTTTTCTTGTTATTCTGTGCTTGCTTCACATCAAGTAATCGGGGCCTCCCCATTGTAACGTGATATACAAAACATTTATTCTTCAAGTCAAAGCGTAGATCTTGAAACCATGCATTTCTCTCGTGTCTGCCTCTTCTTATCGTGTTAACGTTATTATCATTATATTCATCTACGTTGCTTTCCCCTCATTTTGCGACTCGTCGAATCAAATCGATCCACGGGTTATTCACAATCTCCATCGTTTTACTGATTAGTAAGTCCCTATCTAATCGACAAGACCGTTCAGGGCGCTGCGGATTCATTTTTCCAGCAGAGCCCTCGCACGGATCCGTGGTTAAAACTATGTACATGGGGTTTTGTTTGGTATTTTTCAGCTGCCGACATTTTCCGTCATTACAGAAACAAGCACAACATGAACCCTTGGACATGGCCTTAGAAAGATATTACACACTGTTAAACAACTGTCCAGGCCATGAGTTCTCCGAAGAAAGGCTAATGAATCATATCATTGATGGGCTACATCATGAAACAAGAGAGACCTTAGGAATGTATGCCCAAGGTCAACTATACGAACTATGAACCCATCAATTACAAGAGCTTATTAAGCGGGTAGAAAAAGAAGAAGGAGAACTAGCCAAATGGGAGAATGTTAAAAGTTCTCAACAGGACCAAAATCCCAGCTTAACAAGGGTCCATAATCATAAAGAGGAGAAATCCACTCACTTCAAGGAGGTGGAATCATCTTTTCCCATCCTACAATCATTAGATGAATTTGAGACAAAGGTCAATAGGATGGTGGACTGGGTACATGAAAGATGTGGAGAATATGCCAACATCATTAGAGGAAGAGTTATGCCAAATCAAGAAACAGGATGGGACACCACGCAACAATTGAAACAAAGGGTAGAAGATCATATAAATAAGAGCTCAATTGCCAATTTCACATATCAATGTAACATCTGTCTATACGATCACCCTAAGGGCCAATGCCCAGTCTTATCACATTTACATGAGCATTGGGGAGAAATGTTACATCCAGATTTCGTACAGAAATATCTGGTTCAACCACAGTGGCAAAAACCTCAGTCATGGGGGAGGCCACCGCCAGCTGGACCATGCCCTTCATATGTCCCAATGCCAAATGCTTATTATTATGTTCAAAATCCTATTTCTTCATCAAGCTCATCATCCTCTACCTCACCTCCTCATTATCATTCTCCTGAGTACTATCCACCCATGTCCTCTCCAACAAGATCACCACCTCATGTGCCCTACACTTATCACACTTATCCTCAACTGCATTATCATTCTCCTCAATACTATCATCCCATGTCCTCAACACAACCATCACCTTGTGTACATCACATTTCTCCTAATTTTCAACATTCTCATCCTTTTCCTCCTTCTACATCACCACCAACTGTTCTTGAATTTTTTGCACCACAGCACCAACCCGCAAATGTTACTTGTGATGCTACTCCCAATAGTAGTGGAGGTCCTTCACAACGTCGAAAGCATTCCTTCTTTAGACATGGTCGTCGAAAGGGACACCACACTTCAAGAACCACTACATCCACCAACTAAGCACAAACCCAACACTGTGGTGCATCTTCCTCTTCAAACCCAATGCCTCATGTTACCTCATCAAGGCCACCACTTAACACTCCAACAACCATACGGCCCAATGAATACAGCCATGGAGGGCGATATCCTGATCCTTGCGTACCATTTACCGGTCCCAATTATCCTAGTGGGTTAACTCATTATTCGGAAACTACATCTTATAAATTGACCCACTATGATTACTATAATCAAGTGTGTGAACCCCAATGGGGTCAATATGACCAGGTCCCAATATTTCCAATATGCGAGGATCCTAATCTTCCATTTATTAATTCTAGTCATGCTCAACCATTTTGGTATGGGGGGTATCCTCCATTCTAACAACACAGAATTAATAAATATTTTTCTAATTCTTTAATTTTTCAACTTTTTGTTTTCCAGTTTTTCACCTTTTGATTTATTGTTTTATCTTTTTGTCTTTTAAGTTTTTGTTTTNCACAATGTTGATACTAAGGTATGTTTCTTTTGATATGGCAGGTAATGAGTCCACTTCATCCATCCATCCATCAAATTCTATGGTTCCTCTTAGCTTGGAAATGTGCAGTTTCCCTTTCTAATAAGAACCTTAATGAATCGGTGACTGGGTACTTCTCAAACTAAGGAAGGACTTAAGGTTTGAAAAGGGTGTGACTTCAAGGGAACTTGATGCATTTGTGTTGGCCGTTCGCTTGGGTGCTTGGATGTTTTCTTCTTGAGTTTTCCTTGCCATTCCGATGTTACCCATTCTTTGGAAGCTGAGACAATAAAAATAACAAGTCTTTGCATGGTGTGGTCCCCACGCATAAAAATTCAAAACACAAGAAAAAAAAAACCAAAGTGAGGATTCAAAGCACACCCCTTAGACGAAATAACTTTGGGCTACAAGCACTGGTTATGGAACCAAAGTGTTCCCTCTAACTAAGGCCCTTCTCGCTTTCCATTCTCTCCTTTGTTTCGTCGAAATGGTGGTGGCTCTTGGAGATGCATTCTAGCTACTCTAGTGGATGGTTTGACTAAGTGTATTGATGCGAAGTCATTGGATGTGGTTGGTTTGAGGCCAGAGTTGGAATGAGATTTGCCAAGTTACATTAATCATGCAATACACAAGGGGCTGTACACCACCTTGTCCTTGGGATTCCATTCCATCCTCTTCTCTCCACCTTTCTCTCCACTATTCGCCTCATTTCCGATTGTATCACTAGTGTATATTTTGGTAGATACATTGTTTTTTTTGGTAAATTCTTACAGTTAAGACTTTAACTCTTGTTCCAAAGGACATTCCCAAAGCCTATGGACTCTTTGAATGTGGGATTGTCAGGGCACTAAGGGCATGAGCCTGCTTTGGGGAGGACCCACTGACATTCCTATTTGTTGCATTAGTTAACTTCTTTTCCTAAGCATTTTGCAATTGATTTTATTTTGTTCATTTCCATCTTGACATCTCTTTTATCGATGTCCTAGTTGTCCACTTTTATCTCTCTTACTTACTCCTTTTCTTTCTCCATTCTTTCGCTCTCGGCGGTTCGCGATTAGTCATGGGTGTACAGGGCCCGCTTTTTTTGATTTTCTCCTAGCCCTAAAATTTTTGATTTTTTGCCTAACCCCTACATCTTTGGTAGTCATCATTACTACATCTCCTGATCCATATTAGCCATACCACAACCTAGCTAATGGACTTACACTGAAGCAAGGTATTAATTACTTAATGATTCAATTACCCTTGCTAATATATGATTGTGTTGTGTGTGCAGATGGCGATCATGCAAACAACAGATTGGATCTAGAGTTGGAGCAAACACTTGGAATGGAGCAGCGCTAAAGCAGCTATGCAAGGAGTAAGATCGATGGCATGTTTATGGATGGACAACGAAAAGAGCAATCTTGGCGTGGGCAGCAGCAACACTTCTTTCTATCTCTCTCTTTCTCTCAAGCTACCAACAAAGGCCTGATGTCATTGTAATAAGGTGTTCACCCTTGTTGTCATGAACACCAGTTTTGTCAAGTCTTGTAATAATGATCTGTTCACATGTCATCCCATTAGTTCCATTCCCCTCAATAATTCCATACCTTCCCGATATTATTGTAAGGAACTCGAGGACGAGTTTTCATTCAGTCATGGGGGTATGATGAGACGCGATATGCACAAGCCGCGATATCGTGTATGCGATATCGCAGCCGCTGCGATATTGCATCCCCTGCGATATCGCGTACGCGATATCGCGTCGTCCCCTGTGATATCATGTACGTGATATCGTGGTCTGCCGTCAAATCTATAAATAAGAGGTGGCACTCCCCTCATTTGCATATAGAGGCATAAAGTAGCGAAGCTCTGGCGGATTGATCACCCCAGAGATAGAATAATTTACATGTGCCCGCAGTAGGAGTCTCAAAGTGAACGGATCTCTATTCGAGTGAATTGTACCTAAGCACATATTTGCGCGTGGCAATAAAGATGAACTTTCTGATAAACCTTGTAGCATGTGGACTAAGCTAAATAGGATTTAATTACTGTTGAGTGTTTAATTGCTTTCCTAGATGATTAATCTCTCTCCACCCTTATCTCCTAGTAATGCAGAGTGAGTACGATTTAATCACGAGCATTTAAATGTGACTACTTGGTAACCCAGTAGTGTACCTAGGATTTGTGCTTGGTGATCCCAGTGGCAGTCATGCATGAAGTTCAGGATATGTACGGATGATTAAGGGTAGATGCTCATCGCACTTAGGCTAGATTAGATTTCCTTACCATTTCCTCCTAGCTTAGCTTAGTTAATCTTACATTCCACTGCCTTCAGGAGTAGCGTTAGAATTAGGAACACATCATACACCTCATTTGGACTAAACCATACGTGACAAAGCTAATAACTAGTCTAGGTGGGAAGACAGCGAACTGCGACCTAAGGCTAACTGTCTAGGTGCCACAACTAGTCTATCTGCGGAGTTCAACCGGGTCGCGCATACATGCTTGTATTCGTATGGTTGAGTGTAGGGGTACCTCGCCACTCATCAATGACATTCCTTCAAAAATTATGTCTAATCATGATGCCAAATTTGCCTCTTGATTTTGACAAACATTAATGGAAAACTTAGGTACAAGGCTGAATTTAAATTCAACATATTACCCATAGACATATGGATAGGGTGAGGGAGACAACAAATTTTTAAAGGATATGCTTTGCTCTTGTACTTTAAAGATTTTAGAAACCTGAGATAGTCTATTATTTTTGGTAGAGTTTCCCTATAATAATAACTATGAAGCAAGTTTGAAGTAGCATCATATGAGGTCTTGTATAGTATACCTTTTAGGACTTTTTTCTGTTAAGACACAATGAAGAATAAATAGTAGATTAGTTTAGACATAGTCTTTCATGCAATAGATGAGATCAAGGATATTCATGAGTGGCTCAACGTATCTTAGGATCGTTAAGCTATCTATAGCAATCATAGGAGACCTCTCAAGTTTGCAGTTGGTGAGAAGATGTTAACTTGTGTTTATCCACTAAAGAGCTTGATGCATTTAGGTTAGAAAGGAACGCTTGCAACTCACTATATTGGGCCATTCAATGTTCTTCAATGCATAGAAAAGGTGGCTTATCATGTGAGTTTGCCTCCACAACTTTTGAACATGCATAACATCTTCTAGATATTCATGCTTTGAAAGTATGTTTCTGATGATATTCATGTTGCTGATTGGACCAAATTATAGCTTCAAGCTGATGATTTATATGTAGAGCCTCCCATTAGAATTTTGGATCATATGGAATGATAGTAATTTAACAAGATAGTTTCCATGGTAAAGTTCTTATAGACGTGTCATGATTTTCAAGAATTGACTTAAGATTTGGTTTTAGATATTTGATTATCCCATCCTAAGATATTCCAAGAGAATGATTCTTAAGGAGGAAAAGATATAATAACCTGCATTTTTAGATGTTATGATTAGTATCTTTATCCTTGTTCCTTGTGCTTGTGATATCTAGATTCTACCTTATGTGTTGGTTATGCTTGTTATTTAGTAGTTTTTCTAGCTTTATATTTTATGTTTATGTATATTTTGATATTATGCATTATTTTAATTATGTATTATTATTATCTTTAGCTAATATGCACTAACTTGATGGATGAGTTTGGTAGATTCTCATGAAGTTTATGCCATGGGAATATGGTGTCATGATTGATTATTATGTGATGAGTGGCGAGGTACCCCTACACTCAACCATACTAATACGAGCGTTTTCACACGCGATCCGATCAAACTCTGCAGATGGACTAGTTGTGGCACCTAGACAGTTATCCTTAGGTCGCAGTTCACTATCTTCCCACTTGGACTAGTATTATATTTGTCACATATGGTTTAGTCCAAAGTGAGGTGTATGATGTGTTCCTAATCTAATGCTACTTCTGAAGGTAGTGGAAAGTAATATTAAATTAACTAATGTAGGAGAGAGTGGTAAGAGAATCTAATCTAGCCTAAGTGCGATGAGCATCTATTCCTTGATCATCCGTACACATCTTGGACCTCGTGCATGACTACCACTAGGATTACCAAGTGTAGATCCTAGGTACGCCACTGGGTTACCAAGTAGTCACACTTAAATGCTCGTAATCAAGTCGTACTCACTTTGTGTTCTAACGTGAGTTTAAGGGTGAGAGAATATTAACTAGGAAAGCAATAAATAATAATTAATTAAATAAATAACAAAGTGAATGCTGCAATGATGAAGTAATCTCGATCTTTATTACCAGTCATGTGCATGTCCAAGTACATCACACTCGAATAAGGATGCCGTACAATTACATTCACCACACTGCGGGCATACACTGGAAAGTATTCTAACTCTGGAGGGATAAAATTTCCAGAGTCTAGCTACAATCTAACCTATTGTTGTGAAACAAGAGAGAGCTGCCTCTTATTTATAGACATGGTGACGGACTATGATATCGCGTACGTGATATTGCAGGGAAAGACGCGATATCGCGTATGCGATATTGCGGGGGATGCGATATCTCGGCGGACGTGATATCGGCTACGCGATATCGTAGCCCATGTGATATCATGTCCCATCATACACCCACAACTAAATAAAAACTCATCCTTGAGTTACAGTGATTACACAGTGGATAGGTATGGGATTATTGGATGGAAAAAGAAATGGGATGATGCTGCAGTGTGGCAAGAAATAAAGACACAACACACAGAATATACTACAACTACAAAAATTTGGAACTCATGTAGTTCCTGGTGGCAGTGGCTCCTCCATTGGTGCCTTTCCTTTGTCTTCTGCTCTAGGTTTTGAGGCTTGATGGTGTTGAAGTATGGCTTGGAGCTTCTCCTCTTCGGTCTGAGGGTCTTGTGCCATCCATGCTAATGTTCCAATGTTTGATGGAGTCGACACTTCCCACGGACAGGGTAGTTGCGGAAACATCTGGTTCGCCTTGACATACCAAGTCATGAACATCCGCTGTTCCTCCTCATAGGCTCTGGCTTTGTTCTTGTATTCATGAAGGTTCTCTAGCCATTGAGCCAAGTCAGTTGCGACATCCTTCTATCCCTGGTAGCTAGCTTTTACCACCTCAAGTTCAGAATTTGCAACGTCCACTTTCTCTACCAGCTTCTTGCGCTCTGCAAATTCTACCTCGTATTTGATGTGGGTGGTTGCTACTTGCTGCTTGAGCTCTGACCTCGGGCACCCTACTGTTAACATGGCAAGGTTGGCATATCTGAGATTTGCCAACTCCATGTACTCTGTTAAGTCCTGAATCTGCAGGTCCTGATTCTTAACTTCCGCTTGGTGGACGAAGACATATGTGTCCAATATGGCCCACCAATCAGTGTGTTGAGCATTGATAGTGTTGATTTGGGCCTTGACCATATGGATCTCCTTTTCAAGGATTTGTTTATACATCCCCACCTGATCGCGGAAGTGCTCCTTTAGATTCTCATGTCGTTTAGCCTCGTTCTGCCACATGCTTATCTCAATGGCTGATTTTTGACGAATTGCATGTACCTCCTCCATCAAGAGGGTTCGATTTTCTCTGGCTAAAAGGCTTACGTCTCGATTGACTTGGATGAATTGTTCTCACAATTGATGAAAGTGTTCATTGAGAACATTCTTTTGCTTTTCTACAGTGGTCAACCGAAGGTTATTGGTCACAAGTTGTTTGTTTTCTTCTTGTAAGGCTTTGAGTGCCTTAAGATGCACATGGGTTTGCACTTGTGCTGTGGAGGCATCCCAAACAGCCTTCTTCTTTTCATCCACCACCTTTTTATTCTCTGCAATTAACTATGTTAGTTGCTCCATTCTAAAATTTTCTAACTAGTCTGCGGGAACAAATTGCAGAGGGTCCCACTGTGCTACTTGTAAGGCCACGAGCTGCTCTTGCAATTTCTACACTTCAGCTTCAGCATGCTCTGCCCTTACTTCTATTAAGACCAGCTTTCCCTTTCTGGAAATGAGGTCTGATTGAATTGCTATTACATCCTGAGAGATGTCAAACAAGGATGTCATTACTTTCCCTGTTTGATGTAATCTATCAAGTGCATCCTCATGTTCCGTAGGAGTCATTGAGGTTCTAGCCAAAGTTTGAGCATCTCGTGCTCCTGAGAGATTTGCCAGTGGTACAACAGGTACATTGAAGGATTCTTTGATGTGGTCTACGACCACTTCTATAGCTCCCACGACATTCTGGTGTTGCATAACCATCACAGTGGCCCCTTCACCAGTCTCTAACTACACTTGGAAAGATGCCGCGTTTCCTGAGATCTGTTGTGACCATCTACTTTCCCCTCCTCTTGTTTGAATGGATATTTTCCCCCTTGTGCGATCTAATGAAATAGTAGACTACCTAGCATCATCGATGACGTGGAAGAGGTTTGCATCATCACAACTTCCCCAATTGACCATCTCAGCGATGGCCCTAAGATGGCTCATCGATGGCCTGTAGTCTTGCGGTGGTGGTGGCTGATCCTAGCCTATGCTAGGCCCTACTTCTTGTTGTTGGCTGGGACCTATGGTTGGAGGTTGACTGGGTCCAACCACCTGTTCTTCTTCTTGTTTTGGTCCCAGCTCTTCTCCAGTGATTTTTCTTGGAGCTGGCACTTTTAGCAATTCAGCATATGAAGTAGTCTGGGCCTTTCGGAGGATGTCATTGGTGTACCCCCGAATACCAGCACGTTGGAAAAGCTTTATGATGAGACAAGGGAAAGGCAACGTCATCTTCCCTATCTTTTGCTCCTTGAATCGCCTCAGGATCTCCGTCAAATATAGATGGGGTAGGTTAGCGTTAACCTTTTCCATCAACACTGGACATCCTCTAGCCGCATACGTCGATATTCTTTTTAGGCCCTTTGTGGGGAAGAGGTGATATGTTCCAATTTTGAAGTAAACCCTCTCTTCCATCGTCAATTCACCAAATGCTTTATCTCTACCATAAGCCTTATTCAACCAATCCATTCACACATCAGGGTTTGAACAGGTAGATAATCAAGCAACTTGGGGGCCTGTATTTAGAAGGTTTAACCCTTCTGAAATTGCCTACATAGAGAAGTCAACTATCACACGACAAATATTAACAGTGGTGCCTTGCTCCTTATTGTGCCAAAATTGGTACATCTCTCCTAGGTACTAGGCACCACTTTCAGAGAGGATAGGCCAAAAGGGAGACCCTTTGAGGCGATCCCTAATAGCCTTAGGAGCGAACTTTGCAAATGATTCAAAGTTCAATTCCACAATCACCACAGTGAATGTGGACTTCTCATGGATAGCCTGAACATAATCTTGGGGCAACGTGAGTTGTTGTCCTGGTTTAGGCACTGCAGCAGCTCCTTCTTCTGCCTGCTCGGACCGTTCGGTAGGAGGTTCATCTTGATGAATGCTGAATGATTGCTCCTCCTATTCTGCATGTTGTCCAGTAGGACCTTGTCTTCCACCTCTCCGAGCTTGTTTGCTTCCACCTTGGGTAGGACCCTCCTGTTGTCCACGTTTCGGGGCCATCTGCAATCACACGGGCCAAGCATTAGTAAGGTTTTTTTAGAATTTAAGTTATGCCTTACTGCTTGCCTTAATTAATGATCTTTTGTTATTACATGTGATAATGCCCAAAATTTTGTAATAATGAGTCCTGTGACTTAGGTGGTTTCCGTTTTAGTTTCCCGGTATACTTAGGAATTGGATGATTTTTAGGCACAATTATTCTAAGTGTTATAGTTAATTACCCTAGCTGATGTTCTTTGGGCGATGATAAATTTCAAAAAATTTAGGCACTTTTCGGCAAGTGTCCTTCCCCCACGACTAAGCTGAACACTCCCGGTTTAGGTAGGTGCAAACGGAATAAAAATCGGAGTACCAGTGGGCGAGATAGAGTGAGAAAAGCAAGGGTCACTCAATCGCAAGTCGTAGAGAAAAATTTCAAAAACTCCTCTCATGTGAATGAAAAAATGATGCTAAGTGTTGTGGGGGGTTGACCTATTTATAGGCGGTGGGAACGCGATATCGCGTACGATACATCGCGTACGCGATATCACGTGGGACGCGATATTGCGTACGTGATATCTTGTCCCTAGTGATGTGAGACACCATGAAAATACCAACTTTTTAAATGATTTTCTTGAAATTAACGGTGGAAATTGAGAACATTGACTATGATCAAGATGTTCTAGGGTAATTTTATTAATTTAAAAGACACAATTAATGATAGTGGTGTGGATTTTATCAATAAGACCTTGGGTGGTAAGAAAAAGGTTATGTGATGGTTCATAGGAACGTTAAAATTTAGAGGGATAATAGTAGGGAAAGAAAATCAATTGAAAAATTATGCTAAGGGTAAGAAATGGTGAGTGTGAGCTATGTCATAAGTGAAGATTACAAAAGATTACACAAGTGGGTCCTCCCCAAAGTAGGTTCCAACCTATAATGCCCTTGTGTAACCACACTTAAAGTGTCCGTGGGCACTAGAAGGGTTAAATGTAATCTGCACTAACTCCACAAAACACACACATGTAATTATCACCGGAATAAGATGAAAATTCTATGCTACACAGGACATGAGCTAAAATTACACGAATAGTGAGATGAGATGAACTGAGAAAGGGATCGTAGAGATTGGGACATGAGGTAACTGACCCAGGACATAGTGAATCTTGCATGTAAAGCATGATTAATGTATCATTAACCCGTCATTCCAAGATCAGAACCAAGTCCATTCCTCTAATTAGTGACATCGCATTGTTTCATCCCATGATGAACAACTATGAGAGTACCATAACAACAAGGCGTACGATCACTTGTCATTTTATTCAACGGAGGAGTGATTTTTGTTTTGTGGCACTTCTTTTGTATCTCTTTTTTTTCTTTTTCTCTTTTCTTTTGGAATATTGAATCTGGAGAAGCCACCAACCTTCAGGCATGGGTGCATGTCTTTCTAGTGGGACCCCATAGAACAACATTGGATTTTTCATAGTACCCTTTTGATTACTCTTACTCCCATTTTTCATTAGATCTACAAGAATCTTAGTACAACCACATTGCATGATAACACCCACAGATGTCACCAAAGAGAATCCACAAGTCCCCTTCATGTCACACCCTTATCATTCCCTCTTGATCCATCCTTCTTCATTCTAAGTCCAATGTACACAAAATTAATTTTAAGTTTTTAAGAATGTCAAGAATATCACTGTGATGAGTGGCGAGGTGTCCCTACACTCAACCATATGAAATGAGCGTAGCACGCGCGATCCGGTTGAACTCCGCAGACTAAATGCCTAAATGATCCATGGAACACTTGGGGTTAATCATTCGTTGTCTTCCCAGACTTACTTGTTGTTGTCACGGTGTATGGTTAAGTAAGTCCAAGGTATATGATTTTTTTGGTCTTTTTAGGTTTATCTCCTATGCTAGAGGTGAAGGGTTGAGAAAGCTAACTAACCTAACTAAGGACCTACGTCTAGATTAACTAGCATCAGCATCCGTTCCCACTTACCGTACACACCCTGAACCGATGCAGTTGTGGCTACCAAATGCTAATCGTTACTGGGATCACCACAGGTAACGCACGTGCTTGAAGTGGTCGTACTGAGGCACTTAACTAGCCTAAGTGTGATAAGCAGCCGATTCCTTGACTAGTCGTACCCACCCATAGGTGCTCATAGCCAAGTCGTACTTATCCCACGTTCTAGGAGATAAGGGTGAGAGAACCTAACTAGCCTAAGTGCAATGAGCAGCCGATTCCTTGACTAGCTGTACACACTGGGACTACCACTGTGATTACCAAGCGTAGATCCTGGAATACGCTACTGGGTTACCAAGTAGTCACAATGCTCGTAATCAAGTCGTACTCATACCGCATGCAACGAGTAGCCGATTCCTTGACTAGCTGTACACATCCTTAGATGCTTGTAATCAATTCGTACTCGTACCGCATTCTAGGAAAGTAATAAATAACAATAAATAAAATCCTATCCATGCACTGCAAGGTTTATCCAATCAAGTTTGTCTTTATTGCCGTACACAACTTGTGTTCAGGTACAAAGCTGCTCGAATAAAGAGCCGTTCACTCTAGGACTCCTACTGCGGGCACATGGGAAATTAATTTAACTTTGGAGTGATCAAACTGCCAGAGCTTCACTACTTCTAGCCAAGATTGAGAAATGAGGGGAGTGCCGCCTCTTATTTATAGATTTGGTGACGGACCGCAATATCGCGTATGCGATATCGTAGGGGACGATGCGATATCGCGGCAGCCGCGATATCGCGTACGTGATATCGCAGCTTGTGTATATCGCGTCTCATCATACCCCCATGATTGAATGAAAACTCGTCCTCGAGTTTCTTACAATAATATCGGGAAGGTATGGAATTATTGAGGGGAATGGAACTAATGGGATGACATGTGAACGGATCATTATTACAAGACTTGAAAAAACTAGTGTTCATGACAACAAAGGTGAACACCTTATTACAATGACATCAAGCCTTTGTTGGCAGCTTGAGAGAAAGAGAAAGATAGAAAGAAGTGTTGCTGCTGCCAACGCCAAGATTGCGCTTTTCGTTGTCCATCCATAAGTGCGTCATCCATCTTGCTCCTTGCATAGCTGCTTCAGTGCTGCTCCATTCCAAGTGTTTGCTCCAGCTCCAAATCCAATCTGTTGTTTGCATGATCACCATCTACACATACAACACAATCATATATTAGCAAGTGTAAATGAATCATCATGTAATTAATACCTTGCTTTGGTGTAAGTCTATTGGCTAGGTTGTGGTATGGCTGATATGGACCTGGGAAGATGTTACTAATGACTACTGAAGGTATAGGGGTTAGGAAGGCAATCAAAAATTTTGGGGCTAGGAGAAAATCGAAAAAGCGGGCCATTGCGAACCTTTGGTAGCGTTAGAATGAAGAAGGGAAAGGAGTAAGAAAGATAGATAAAAAGGGACAACTGAAAACATTAGTGAAATGGATGTCAAGATGGGAATGAAAAAAATAATAATTAATTGCAAAATGTTAAGGAAAATAAGTTAACGAATGCACCAAAGAGGAATGTTAGTGGGTCCTCTGCAAAGCAGGCACATGCCGTGAATGCCCTGACAGACCCACATTCGAAGAGGCCATAGACTCTGGGAATGTCTTTTGGAACAAGAGTTAAAGTCTTAACCGCAAGAATTTACCAAAAAGAAAACAATGCATCAACCAAAATATATACACTAATGATACAACCGGCAATGAGGTGAACAATGGAGAGAAGGATGGAGAGTAGAGAAGAGAATGGAATCTCAAGAACAAGGTGGTATACAGCCCCTTGTGTGTTTGATGATTAAGGTGACTTGGCAAGTCTCATTCCAACTCCGGCCTCAAACCAACCACTTCTAGTGACGTCGCATCAATGCATTCGGTTAAACCATCCACTGGGATAATGAGGATGCATCTTCAAAGAGCCACC
>MNCI01011011.1:418767-431828 GCA_015680685.1 Gnetum montanum
CTAGATAACTAGCACCATCCCCAGCAACAGTGCCAATGATGAGTGGCGAGGTACCCCTACACTCAACCATATGAATATGAGTGTTTTCATGCACGATCCGGTCGAACTCCGCAGACGGACTAGTTGTGGCACCTAAACAGTTATCCTTAGGTCGCAGTTCACTATCTTTCCACCTGGACTAGTATTATATTTGTCACATATGGTTTAGTCCAGAGTGAGATGTATGATGTGTTCCTAATCTAATGCTACTCCTGAAGGTAGTGGAAAGTAATATTAAATTAACTAATCTAGGAGAGAAAGGGTAAGAGAATCTAATCTAGCCTAAGTGTGATGAGCATCCATTCCTTGATCATCTGTACACATCTTGGACCTCATGCATGACTACCACCGAGATTACCAAGCGCAGATCCTAGGTACGCCACTGGGTTACCAAGTAGTCACACTTAAATGCTTGTAATCAAGTCGTACTCACTTTGTGTTCTAACGTGAGTTTAAGGGTGAGAGAATATTAACTAGGAAAGTAATAAATAACAAAGTGAATGTTGCAATGATGAAGTAATCTCGATCTTTATTGCTGATCATGTGTGTGTCTAAGTACGTCACACTCGAATAAGGATGCTGTACAATTACATTCATCACACTGCGGGCATACACTGGAAAATATTCTAACTCTGGAGGGACAAAACTACCAGAGTCTAGCTACAATCTAACCTATTGTTGTGAAACAAGAGAGAGCTGCCTCTTATTTATAGACATGGCGATGGACTGTGATATCGTGTACACAATATAACAAGGGAAAGATGCGATATCGTAGGGAAAGACGCAATATCGCATACGCTTAAACTCATGTTAAACACAGAATGAGTACAACTTAATTACATGAGCTATTTCATCATTATATGTTACATGCTTTTTGCCTTGATATGAGCTTACATACATTACATAAAATTTTTGTGGTGAATTTCTTGTATAATGTCTTAGTTTTTAGAAAATTAGCTAGTTGTGTTAAGATGGATTTTTTAAATGATTTTCCATTAGAATAACTATAAGGATGATAGTAACTTAAACTAGCTATCATGGAAGATAATACTAAAGCCTCATGCTTGTCTAGACCAACTATATAACATTCCTATCTTATATACCAATTTCTCCTTGATATGTTTGTGCCTTGAACCCTTGATGTTTTGTTTGCTAATCTATGTCTTATGTTTATTAACCCCTTTTCTTATGTGGGGCTATGTTTTGTAGTTTGAGCTATGTGCATTTTTATTCTCCTTTTAATTACCTTTTTTCATTTTGTTATATTTTCAATATTTTATTTGAGTTTTATTTTTTATTTTTAGTGCGTGTGTGTCTATATATATATATATATATAGATATAAAATTTTATATATGAACTTTTTCTTTTAATTTAGCTTATATGCACTAACCATTTTGTTGGAGTTTTGAATTGGCATTAGGCACTGGATGGATCATTGGGACATGGGGTAGTACTTTAGTTTGGTTATGATTTATTTCTATAATTTTTATTTTTGTAAAATTATATATTTTTTATATTTTTAATTTATTTTTAGCTTATTGTTTAGAGGATCTTATGCTAGCTTGTTAGTTAGTTATGTTTTGACCTTGGACCTTGTTATTAGCTTGGGCTAAAAAATAGCTATAAAATTTTTCATAGGAGATGTTCATTATATCAATGCTGAGCATTAACCCATGTGAAAAAAAGGATTTAAAAATATTTTTATATTTATAATTTAGTTTTTCCATGAGAACTCGCCTTTACCCAATGCTGCCAAATTCTTGCAAGAATATATATAATTGGCAACTTTTCCAAGAGAGATCATCCTTTTGCCTTACCAAAATTTGGGAGATAGAGCTAGAGAGGGTAAATATGCCAAATTGGAGAGAAGCTAAATCATGATCTTTTCTATCAATAAAGACCTTTGTTAACCTAGAGTTTAAGATCATGTTTCAAATCTTACTTAGATCCCATTGTTAACCTATGATTCTACCTAGGAGTTCTAGACTGTTTGGGAGATTGAAGCCACACAAGAATCCTTTATGTAACATTATCAATTCAAGTAGGATAATTTGGCATTTTAGTCCTATTACTGTATTTTAATAATTTTTTTTGCATGCATATGGCTTTTGCTGCTTTCCATTTGTTCAACAACTATTTGTTAAAATGTCTAAGTTCTTTGATTCAAATATATTTTTTATTATTTTATATAATTTAGTCTATTACTAAGTTTTGTAATTGTGCATGGGATGTTAGTTAATGTTTTAACTAAGTTTGACCATGTTTTATTCTTGTTTTGAAATTTTAGTTATAGAAGTAGGATTTTGAGCCATTTTTCATATTTTTGACTCTTAAAATGAATCCATATGCTAATGATCTAGAAGGTAAAGTTATTTGTTCTAGTAGCATGGATCACAAGGTATCCTTCCTAGTTTATCATGATCCAATTGCTAGGTCATGATGAATTCTAATAATATCAACAAATGCAACATGAAAAATCAAGCAACTTTTGTAAGTGACTCGTATTCTTCGGATAATAGAAAATTAAGAAAATGACAAAAAAACATAGTTTTTAGGGATTCTTGAAATGCTTGAAATCTTAAAAAGGAAAATCAATAATATTTTATCCTTTGTAGTAGCTTAGAATATCCTCTAGAAGCTTAGATTCAATTTTTGACATTTTCTAAATTTTTAGACATCTTTAGGACATACATCTTAGTCTTGGCTTAGTTTTCACTTTAGAATCTTGATGATTTGATTCTTGCTCTTTGATCTTGTTAGCTTTGCTAAATATTTGGTTGCATTGGTTAGTAAGCATAATCTAATTTTGTAGTAAGTATGTAGAAATTTTCTCTTAGTAGTGAGATGGGTACTTATGCGCTCAACCTATTAGTAAGTACCATTTGTTCGTTTAGTTCATTTGATGGGTTTAAAGGGTAATGGTGGAATTTTAGTTAGATTTTTTATTTTATTAATATTTATTATTTGATTTATATTTGTATTTTCTTGGCTAAATTTTTTCATAGTTATCATTTATGCATGAATAGCCAGATGCCACTAACCAAACCCATAATGGAGTATTTTTATGAATTTGGTTACCCTACTTAGTGTTAGAACTAATTGTTTTGTTTTTTTTTTTTTTTGGTGTAGTTCAAGTGAATTTGTTAGTCTTGATGAGAAGGAGTAAAAGAAGAGACTAATAATTAGATTCTTATTTTAGACCTTTACAATTTTAGACATTATGCTTCTAGTTTAGTTATTTGATTCTATGCTATAATGTTAAATTAGGATGAATGTACTTGCTCTAATGTGATGATTTGTATTAAATGTTTTCTATCTTTAGTGTAAGGTTAACTTTGTTCTATATTTAGCTTATGTTGTGTTTTTATAATTTATTTATTGGAATTTGGCTATTTATATATAATGTTAGAGCTTAACGTCCTTTTTGGATGTAATTATATTTCAAGAATTTATATACTCAATTCTTCATTTAATTTCTATTGTAATTTTTTGGCATTGTAATTGTAATTTTATGTTTTGGGTAATAGGTTTCATCATATTTTCTATTAGTGAATAGGTTAGGTTTGGAATACAAGGGGTTATTATCATTACTTTTCTTTAATATTTTATCTTTTTCTATGTTTTTCTTGTTCTTATACACCTATTATTTTATAGATGTATAGTAGTTTGTATGTATAATTGTTTTGGAATCCATTTATTTTTTAATAAGTAGAATTTTAATTTTGGTATTTTTTAGTTTTTATTTAAGTAATATCTTTATAGCCTAAGCCTAGTTAACATAGTATCACAAGTTTATATCATAGTCAAAGGTTCTACAAGTATTCTTGGATTTTTGGTATAAGATGATGCCAAGAAGGATTTTTGAGATCTTGAATAGGAAAAACCCAAATTAACCTATTGGGAAAGTCTATCAAAATGATGTGATGAGGGGTATGTTCACCCATTTGAAAAGTGAAAATTATTCTATTATTAGAAATGGTAGATAGTATCAACATGATCACTCAACATTAGTAATAAAAGACCAATTGCATAAGTGATCATGAAATAATTTAGAAGGCTAAAAATCTCATCTTTTGATGGTGTTGAAGATTTGGTTGTAGCTTTAGAGTGGTTATGTGAGGTGGAAGAAGCTTTCCAACTCATGAGTTATGCTTCAATACAATAAAATTATTTCGCTACCTATCAACTTAAGGATGTAGCTAATCGCTAGTGGTGCACAAATAGATTTACTAGAGGTTGGATGTACAAAGAGGTAGAATGGATTGACTTTGTTAGAGAATTCAAAGGGAGGTATGTGTCCAAAGAGTTTAGAAATAGCAAGGCCAAGGAGCTGTTCGACTTGAAGCAACCAACTCTCAAAAAGAAAGAAAGAAAAAAGTGGCTCAGTAAAAGATATATGGCATAAGGAAAAACTCTATGCTTTGACCAATCAAGCTTTTGATGATAAACATAACATTTTCATAAATACTATAGGACATATTGGTGGATCTTATTTCTTGATCTTGTTTAATCTTGGTTCTAGTCATTCTTTTGTGGATCCTAGGGTAGTGACCCAGTTATATCTTAAGCCTTCAATCAATCATGTATTCTTTGATGATAGTTCAAATAGCCAATTTCCCTAGTGTTATAGTTTCTAAGATGTCATCTTTAACTAAGGTAGTGATACAAGTAATATGTGGTACAGTGAGCTAATGATGATGGGACTTGAAGAGTATGATGTGTTTCTTGGAATGAACTAGTTGACTAAGTATGATTAACATTTGGATTATAAGTGCAAGACTCTCACACTTATTTCCACAAGTGGAAAGAAGGTTACAATTTATACAAGTAAGAGATAAATTAAGCTTGACCTAGTATCAATTAAGAAGTTTTAGTAGTTGGTTAAGCATGACACAATTCTTATATGATCTTGGTGCATAAAGAGCCTAAGCTAGAGATAGATGAAATTTTGGTGGTTTAAGAGTTCTTAGATGTATTTAGGAAAGAACTTCTCAAAGTGCCTCTACATAGAGAGATTAAGTTTAAGATTAAATTCAAGCCTGGAATCCAACTAATCTCCAAGGCACCTCACAAGATATCTCCAATAAAGCTAGGTGAGCTCAAAGTGTAGATTTAAGAGCTATTCAATAAAGGTATCATTTGACCAAGTGTCTCATCTTGGAGTGTCCTAGTGTTCTTTATGAAGAAGAAGGATGGTAGTTTAAGGTTGTGTATTGATTAAAAATATTTAAACAAGGTAACATTTAGGAATTAGTACCTTTTGCCTAGGATTGATGACATGTTTGATCAATTAAAAAAAGCTAACATGTTCTTTAAGAATGATTTGAAAGGACATCTTCAGGTTAGGGTGCACAAGGAAGATGTATCTAAAATGACTTTCAAGACAAGATATGGACATTATAAGTTATTATTCATGCTCTTTGGACTCACTAATGTACCAATAATATTCATGTACTTGATGAAAAATGTACTACATCCTTACCTAGATTAATTTATAATTATTTTCATTGATGACATATGAGTCTAATATAAGGATGAACAAGAGCATAAAAAGCATATAAAAGTAGTGCTAAAGATTTTAAGAAATCAATAGTTATGTGCTCATTCTTCTAAGTGTAAATTTTGGAAGATAAAAATGTAGTTTTTTGATCATGTGGTTTTAGGAGTAAGTATAGTTATGAAGCCTTCTAAGATAATAGTAATTAAGGATTGGCCCATTCCAATCATGGTGAATGAAATTAGAAGTTTCTTAGATCTAGTAGGTTATTATAAGAGAATTGTAAATAATTTCTCTAAGATTGTAGCACCTCTAAATAATTTGCTTAGGAAGGACTACATTTTATCTTAGTTAGATGCTTGTTAGGAGGCTTTCAAGGAGCTGAAATAAAAATTGACCTTAGCATCTATCTTAATGCCATCAATTCCTAGTAAGCATTATGATATGTACATAGATGCTTTAGGAGAAGGTTTAGATGGATTTCTCATGAAAGATTGTAAGATGACGACTTATGCTTTGAGCCAAATTCAACCTCATGAGATTAGATATTGAACTCATGATATAGAGCTTGGTGCCATTATCATTATTCTTAAAATTTGGAGACATTACGTTTATGGAGAATGGATTACTTTTTGGATAGATAATAAGAGCTTGTAGTATAGTATGGATCAATTATAGTTGAACATAAGATAGAGGTGATGGGTAAAGTTGCTAGTAGATTTTAACTTCATAGTGTAATATCATCTAGGAAAAGGTAACAAGGTTGCAAACGCCTAAGTAGGATAGTCTCACCACTTTACCTAGTTTAAAAGTTGAGATTAGTGCTCAAAAGACTTTAGACTTTTGATGTTAGAAGAAGATTGCAAACATTTATTTTGTAGATTTAACATTTTAAGTTAGAAATTCTAGCTTATTAAGACTTAAGAGCAGGTTATATGTGCCAGTTGCAATAAGGTAGAGGCTACTTGATGAGGCTTACTTAAGTAAGTATTAGATGCATCCAAGTATTGATAAGATATATCATAACATCAAGAAATAGTATTGCTAACTTGGTATGAAGAAATTTGTGGTTGAGTATGTGACTAAGTATTTGGTATGCCAGGAAATTAATGTAGAACATTAGAGTCCTAGTGGTTATCTTCATCTATATACTATTCTAGTGTGAAATGGAAAATCATTGGAATGGACTTCATGATAGGATTATCTTTTATTAGGTGCGGGAAGGATTCCATTCTTATGGTAATAGATCTCTTGACTAAAATTTTCTACGTTTTGGCCATGAAAGTAACAACTAGTGTAGAAGAGATATCTTAGTTATTATTAATAAAGATAGTTAGATTAAAAAAATAGTTTTGAATAAGATTGTATTAGATAGAGATCCTAAGTTTACTTTTATATTTTGATAGTCTTCCTAGGAAAGATTAGGCTCTATGTTGAATCTCAATTTAGCATATTACTCATAGATAGGTGGTTAAATAAAGAGAATGAATATGATTTTAGAGAATATACTTGAAGCTTATGCTTTACACTATAGAAAGAGTTGGGATAGAGTTATTTTGTTATTAGAATTCACTTACAACAATAGTTATCAAGCTAGGTTTAGAACAACACCTTATGAAGTGTTGTATAATGGCCCATGACACACACCTCTTTGTTGAAATTCTATAGAAAATAAATAGAAGTCCATAAGAAATATCATTGATGAAGTTACATAATAGATTAAGATTGCAGAAGATAAACTATAGGCAACATAGAAGATGTTTGTGAGTAAGTTTTCCTCAAAGTTTTGCTACTAAAAGAGATTATGAGATTTGGTAGAAGAGGAAAGTTAACTCCTTGCTATATTGGTCCCTTTCATATTTGGAGAAGAATTGATGAAGTTGCATATCAATTTGACCTTCCACAGTAGTTGCAGTTGATTCATGATGTTTTTTATGTTTCTACATTGACAAAGTATATTATAGATTCTAGTAATAGGATAGATTGGCAGGATGTTTAGGTTTAACCTAATGCTAGTTTTGTATATTTTTGCTATATTTTTAGTAATATATTTTTGTTGTTAAAAATGTTTACTATTTTTTTCTATTTATTTTATTAGCTTTGGTTTATTGTAGGAAGGCAATAGGAGTTGACAGCTAGGGCTACCCTAAAGGAGAAGCAACAATGCAAGGATGTTAAGGAGAGGGCATTCATGGAGGTGCTAGATGTTGTGGATTTCATCTTAGGTGTTTCAAATTTTTTGTATATATTATTGCAAATAATTTTGAACTGATATGGCCATTATAGGGTGTGAACCTCCTTTAAAAGCATCTACATTCATATTACATTCTAAACCTTCAATGGAGGCCCTAGACAAGATGATGTTTATGAAGGGAATGATGGATGAAAAGCTCAATAGGTTATAATAGATAGCTCCCAATGTTAGTAAGAGAAATGTTTTTTTTTTTTTTTTGCATTTTTCTTCTTTCATTTTATATTTTTATGTGTTTTCATATTTTATGGCACGATTTTAGTAGTTTTTAAAATTTCTTAGTTGTTTTTAATGTTTTTGTGATTTTAATGTTTGTTCATGATAGTTTCTAAAGTAAAGTGGAACCCCTCACAAGACTTTGAATTCGATGAGTTCTCTAAAATTTCTTTCAATGTTGAGAATGTTCTGTAGAGGTTATATGAAGGGGCTACAAAATGTGCAACATCTTGTATAAAAACATTTTGGGAGTCCCAACAATCAAACGAGTTCTTGTAAAAGCATGTTATAACATTGGAGAAGTAAACCAAGGAACTAACAAACAAATTCAAGAGCCTTAAAGATTGTAAGAAATTCATATAGGTACCTATGGCCAATAAGGATTCCTTACATATGAAGGAGATCAAGTGATCTCATTATTGAAACACATTCCAACGGAAGGTTACTTTGGCTAGGAGAAATATGAAGAAGGATCTCCAAAGGGAGCTCTTAGTTTACTGCACTTGAATGTTAGAATGGAAAACAAAATAGGCAAAAAAATGACTATACAAAATAAAAAAGGAAAACTACATGAAGTCATGGCATGAGGCAACTATGAAACAACATACGTATGAGTCATTTGTGTAGGGGATATCTATAGAGGACACCTTTAGCAAGTTTGGAGAATCAGTGGTAGTTATTGATTCTACTACTATCTAGATCACTACTACATTTGAGACAACTTCCACTACTAACGTTTCCCACACTCTAGCTAAGTGGAAAGATGTAGAGAGGGGAAATATCTTAGCTAGAGTGGATCTAGAAGATATCAATTGGGACAACATGAGTGAAGAACATATTTTTCATAGGTTGGAAGTAAGACTCCAAAGAATTACTCCAAAAGATATTAATTTTGAATCCCCTGAGGTTTGTGAAAATATGTTTTTAGGTTTTTATGTTAGATTTTTTGTTGTTTTATGATTGTGCTTTTTGGTCATTAGTGATGTCTCTTCCACTACTAAGAAATTGGTGAATGTGAGAAATTATTCCCCAGAAATGAAGTCTAGAAAAATGGATCCTCTCATAGATACCTATGATCCATTAAAGGACATAAGGATAGATGTGGAGATGTTCTAGATGTGCTCTACCAGGCCTAAGCATTTGATTATAGGAAATGGTATAACATTTGTTGTTGTTCCTTGATTAACATGCACAAAGTATACCTTGTATTGGCCAACTCTTATTGTTATGAATACGGGGGCTCTTGACACTTTACCTCTTTGTGAGTTATTTTTCATCTCACTATCCCAAAATGTTAAGGTGATTGTCATTGGTTCTTCTTTGGGTGAGGATGGTACTATCAATACATGGATAGATTCTTCATTGGCTGGGATATCCTCATTGATGGGAATTGAAGTTAACATCTTAACCAAGGTTTCATGTTGGGTGGGGGTGTGGGGGGTCATAACCAGATCATATAAATTCAAAGAGGTGTTATTCTATTATAATGACAACTTGACCTACTCCATGGTAGTGCTTAAGTCTTGATCATTGTTGGATGATTTTTCATTTTTTTCCTTGACTTCCTCCATTCTTCCTAGGATTTTAACCCATGTTTCAGCATGTGTTTTTTTGATTTCTTTTCCTTCAAGTATTTGAGGATGTCCTTCCTATATTAGCTTATTGAGGTAGTTCGAGTGTTGAAGTCCATGGTAATGGTTGAAATTAGAATAGGATTAGGTTGGCCTACTTCCTTCCACACTTGTGGTTGGTTGGTATTTTTAGCTTTACGCCTAGGAGTTGGCTTCTTGCCTTGCTTTGATGGTGATTTCTCATTATTTGGTTGGAAAGAGTTGAGGCATTTGCCATTATGGAAGGACATTGGTCAACTTAGATCGCATGTGTAGAGGTGGAGCAAGGGGCCACCCTAATGAAATTTTTTTTTTTGAGAGCCATAGGTGATGATATCCTTATAACAAAAGGAGTTCTTGAACTCAAAGAAGTCTATTTATTATGAGAAGGTATGTAAACCAAAAATGGTTTCCTAATAGTTTTGGACTTATCATAGACATTGAGGGTGGCTATAGGGAATAGATCATTGTTAGAATTAAGAGGATCTTTGTACACCTACATGGATTGATTTTGAGACATGACTAGTTAGACACATCTAGAACTAACTCTTCACTATCTATCATCTTCTATAAATCATCATAGCTTTTTGATGAAGTCTTGGATCATATGGAAGGCTTGATCCAAGTCTTGGGATGCTTCTATAGGTTGTAGCATTTGTACTAAAGGTTGGAGAGGAGGGTGAGTGATTTGAGACAATGCAATCAACATTGTTATAAACTAGAAAGTTTGTGTGATCACTATTATAGGAAGGTTAAATAGGGATAAGGATGTTTGGACTGGAACATAAAGAATAAAGGGAATGAAGGGGGTATTGAAGGCTTGTGAGATCTAGGGTCCTGAAGATGGGTCCATTGGGATGACGAAAGTAGGTGATGTGGTAGATAGCATTAGTGATGGTTAAATTGAACAAGGCTAGGTTGTAAAAGGAATTGATGTAAATAGGGAGGTAGAGTGGAAAGCTAGTTCAAATTGATGTATTATGACAAGAGGTGTGGAGGTGAACATGAAAAAAAATAAGGAAGTGGGTTATGACATTTGGCTTGTGGAGATTGTAGGAGGTGAATGATTTATTATTAAGATAAGGGGTATAAAATTAGGGATGGTCATCTCTAGAAGAGATCATTTTAAAAGGTCCTCTAAGAATAAATATGACTCATACTCAACTCCAAACTCTTCTTGATCCTCTTGGTTTTGGCCTGAACTAACCTCCTCACTTGCATTATCTATATCCACTAGTTGCATTAACATGAATGTATTAAACTCTATTAATTCAATGTGGTCATATCGAGAGGGAATATACTCTTTTTTAGGTTTATGAATAATCTCAAACGAATGTTTGGATTTTGATTCTATATGTGATATAAGGAGGTTAGCATGGACTTTTGAATAAATAAAATTGTATTATTCTTTGTTGATATTTTTGTAGGCTAGTCTAGTTCTAGTCACCTAAGGGATTGTTTGCATTCTATCATAGTAGGATCCTTAGGATCATAGATGTGAACAACTTCCTAGTTTGAGGCCATATGGACAATGTTGTGTGGAAAAACTGTTGAGCAAAAAAAAAAAAAAAATCCATACATAGTGTAAGGACAAGGTATTGTGAAAATATGACAAAGGTTTTAAAGATATAGATAAGTTGTAGCTTATAGCATATAAGCCTATAACTCTTAACACTTTAAACGTGTGAAACTTCCAATGTGTGAGAGTGCAACTTGTGAGGCTATAGCTTGTGGAGAGTTGTAAAGTATGAAGCTATAACATGCAAAGCCATAGCATGTGAAGTGTAATGTATAAGGTCAATTAGGCTTAAAATGTAAGAACATAGATGAAAAAATAACACAGATTGCAAATGCAACAATAAAATTCTTAATTTTTCTAGCATATTTAAAAAGGCTACGGAAAATGTAAATAGGATTTAGCATATGAAAAAGAGAAAATTTGCAAACTACAAATGCATGAAATGAGAAAATAGTGTGCATTGGAACTACAAACATAGTCTAGGGAATTGGAGTAGTGTTGTGCATAGCAACTACGAAAGATAAGATTTTGATAGTAAGGTGTAGGACATAGGAGTAGCATTGCATATAACAACTACGAAAATTAGTTTTCTAATTGTAAAGTGTAGAGAACAAGTGAAATGCTACACACTACATTGTAAAAATAGTGATAAAATTTTTTTTAATTATTTATTGGATATTTGAAAAAAATGTTATAAAGTGCCACACGATGGGATTATGAAAAATCCAACACAATATCTAATTTGTCAAACACGCTATGCAAACAAAGGCAGAAATAGGTAGAAAAATGTTTATGCAAACAAGGTTTTGGACTAAGAAGCTAGGTGGAGGTCCTCCTTCTTATGTCAAAAAACTATAATGATTGAAAATTTTGGTGCTAGAGAATCGAAGATCTCAACATGGAATAGTTTTGATACTAGGATTTAGGGGCCTCTAAAAGATTTAGGATGTCTTAAATCATCTTGCTGATCACTTAAGAACTTTGAAAGTATGTTACTAGGATGAAATAAAGGTGGAAACGAGTGAGAAAATGATTAATAAATAGAGCCAACACTAAAAAAATTGCTAGAAAGTAATAAAATATGACAAAACATTGCAAAAAATGTATTAATTCTATAACAATTACAAAGTAATAAAGTAAAAATATGGAACTATAATCATTCCAAAACATTCTACAATAATGGTAACAATAATTTGGCTTATGGGTGGGCTATTTGTACATCCTGTGGTTCTTCCAGGTGTGCCCGACTTGCTCAATTTGCAACAAGGTATCAGTTCTTCTAGTCATCTGCTTGGAAACTGGCTTTGGGCTTTCAAATCTCTCAGCTTTAAAAATCTTAAATTTTTTAGCAAAGTTTCAAACAAACCAAAAGTCCTCAAAATGATGAAAATTTTAGTTCAAATAGATCATAAATTTACTAATTCTTTGCTAACTTGATTTTGATAAATTTTCCTTGCCATGTTTTCAATACTCTTGATGGATGAAATCTACAACATGTGAACTAACAGTGTTTTTAGCCTTTTGGGCTTGAAATTATAGTGTATTTGGAAATTTTCACCATCCAAAATTGTAGCGTATGGGTTGCCAATGTGTGAGACTTTTCTTACAACATTTGATGGTATTTTTTGACCTTTTGACCCTTATATGTTGGTCCAATAAAATTCATAGCTTGTGAGCTATGAATTTTATTTGATATGAAAAATTGATCTTATATTTTGTCAAAATAGGACCACAAGATAGAATCTTGATAAGGAAACAAGGTAATTATTTATGGCTTTAAATCCCTATCAAATTAGAATGTAGATTGATGAGACGCGGTTTGCGTCGGCCGCGATATCGCGTACGTGATATCGCGTCCGACGCGATATCGCATCCCCAGCGATATCGCATACGCGATATCGCGTCCTTCCCTGCGATATCGCGTACGC
>MNCI01011011.1:439437-455079 GCA_015680685.1 Gnetum montanum
CCCTTTTCCTCTTAGCTTAGATTTAGTTAGATATTATTTTCCACTGCCATCAGGAGTAGCGTTAGAATTAGAACACATCATACACCTCATCTAGACTAAACCATACGTGACATATGCAAAACTAGTCTAGATGGGAAGACAGTGAACTGCGACCTAAGGCTAACTAATCTAGGTGCCACAACTAGTCCATCTGCGGAGTTCGACCGGATCGCGCGTGTGATTCTCGTTTCGTATGGTTGAGTGTAGGGGTACCTCGCCACTCATCATAGATGTTGGTCATGAGGATCTTTATTTGTCACATAAATTTCTTGAGGTGTTTCACTTCCTATGATAGCTCAACAAGTGAGGCAACAAAGCTCACTTAATGCTTCCTGAATCATTCTAGAAAAGAGGGAATACATTAAGGAACATAATGAAATAATTTTTGAATATGTCATTGTATTAACAATTACTTCTAACTATGATGCTGTGAATGTTGAACTTCCCATAGGTGTGCTAGGCTTAAAGGAGAAATTTTTCAAGGTATTCAAGAGTAAATTAGATGGATTATCACTAATGAAGATTGTACAACATTATATTGATTTCATTTCTAGTGCTAGAATTCCAAATGAGAGAGCATATTAGATGGAAATGAATTAGTAGACTGAATTACAAAGGCAAGTAGAGGAGTTACTTGCAAATGAATTCATGAGAGAATTAATTTTACGTTGTGTAGTACCAATGATCCTAGTGCCAAAGAAAAATAATGATGAATGAAGAATGTGCATTGATTTTAAGGTAGTAAATAGGATAACATTGAGGTACATGTTTCTTATTCAAAGGATGAATGATATCCTTGATATCCTTACCAAAGTGGAGATTTTTAGAAAAATTGATTTGAAGTGGTTACCATCAAGTTAGAATTAGGCCTAGTGATGAATGAAAGATAACTTTAAAGACACTAGATGGATCATTTAGGTGGTTGGTGATTTCATTTAGGCTCATGAATTCACCTGCTACATTCATGAGCTTGATGCATGATGTATTAAAGTACATGATTAGTAAGTATCGTATTATCTTTTTTGCTGATATTTTGATTTATAGCTTTATTGAGAAAGAGCACTTGGATCAATTATAAATGGTATGTCTTAAATTGGAGGAGGCATAATTGATCATCAATGTGAATAAAAGTCATTTCTTCAAAAGGAAAATCACATTTTTGGGGCATGTGGTTTTTAAAAACCAAATGAAAGCTACTAAGGTGAAGGCTATTAGGAATTGACCAACTCCTAAGAATGTTGAGGAGGTAAGATCATTCTTTGGCTTAGCATGTTTTATAAATAGTTCATAAAAACTTTAAGTGATATTTCTTGGCCTATGTTTTCTTTTTTTGAGTAAAAATAAAAATTTTAAGTGAGATAATTAAACCCAAGGGAGCTTTGATTTGTTGAAAGAAAAAAAATACTAGTAAGCTAGTGCTTGCAATTCTAGATTTTTGGAAGCTTTTTCAGGTTTAGGTGGATGCAAGTGGACTTACCATTGGTGGGGGTACTTTAACAAGAAGTTAGACCTTTTGCTTTTTTTTTCCAAAAAAAAATTCCATGAGTGAAGAAAAAAAATATAGCATATATGGGAAGGATTTGTACATTATTCTTCAAGCAATTAAACATTAGAGACATTACTTGTTGTCCAAGGAGTTCACTTTGATGACAAATCAAAAACTACTATAATTTCTAAACTCTTAAAAGAAGTTGAGTACAAAGCATATGAATTGGGTTTTACAATTACAAGAGTTTAATTTAGTGTTTAAACACAAAAGTGAAAAAGCCAATGTGGTGGCTTATGCCTTGTTAAGGATGCATATGGTGAATTTTAGTGTAGATCATATGGAAGGTATGGGTGATTTTGTTGATTTTTATGAGCATGATGTTGATTTTGGGTAGGTTTGAAGGAGTCTTAAATAGCCATTGTTAAGTAGGATAGACCAGTGGAAGGATTATCATATTCAAAGATAAACTATTATTTTAAAATGGAAAGGTATGTATTTCTAATTATGATTTTAGAAAGAAGATTTTATTAGAAACAAAATGTAGTGGTATGGTAGGTCACATGTATAGGGATACAACATTGGAACTTGTGATTAGGAACTATTTTTGGCTTGATATGACAACTAAAGTTTAAAAATTTATGAAGAATTTTTTAACTTATTAGAAGTTCAAAGGAGGTAAAGGAGTGGATGAACATTATATGCATTTTCAATTCTTAAGGGTCCATGTAAAAGTAGGTCTATGGATTTTATGAGTGGAATTTTAAAAATCAAGTGGAAATGATGTAATTTTTATTATTGTGGATAGGTTTAGTAAGATGACACATTTCATTGCATGTAAAAAGATGAATGATGCTTTTGATATGGAAAATTTGTTTTTCTAGCATGTTGTAAAGTTGCATGAAATTTCTTTGAATATTGTTAGTGAGATAGCCTCCAAATTCACTAGTCACTTTTGGAGGTCCCTTTGAAGAATTTTAGGGACAAAATTTATTTTCTCTAGCACATCCATAATATGATGGTTAAATGGAGGTCATGAAAAATTCTTATTGAATGTATTTAGATGTTTGTGTGATAAATACCAAACACGTGTGGAAAAACTTCTTGTGTTATGATAAGTTTTTGTATAATAAAGCTTTTTATGTTACTATTGGTAAAAGCCAGTTTGAGATTAATTATGATTTTATCCTAATATGGTGGACACCTTGAATAGATTTAATTGTGAAGCTCAACTTAGTGCTATTTTATGTAAGAGATGAGGGATCTCCATGGATAAGTGAAATCAAATCTTAAGAAGAGGGCTAAAGAGAGAGTCCTTAGGAGGAATGAGGGTAAATGGAAGTAAAAATTTGGTATTGGTAACTTGATTTGGATGCACTTAAAGAATAATAATTTAAGAGGTGAAATCTTAGAAGATGAAACACTTTAGAATGAAAACTAAGATTAATGATAATGCTTTTGAAATTAATTTACCAAATGGTGTTATATGTCTTTTGTGTTTAATGTTTTAGATGTTGTGCATTATCATGGATTAGTTGATGGTGAGACCATACAAGGTAACATTAATGTGTTAAAGAGTGCTATTAATTAGTAAAAGTATTTAATAGAAAGAAAGACAATTGTATTCAAGCAGAGGAAAGCTTTGAGCACTCTAGGAGTAAAGAAGCATGCATACTTGATTCATTGGGAGGATTAGTTCATGGATAATATTTTATGGATTCATAAGACCAATATTCATGACTAAAGTATCACTTCAACATCTACTCTCTTGGTCACATAAGTTTACCTTTTGAAGTATTGAAGAGTTTGCATAGAAACATCTCTTTTAATTCCTTTGTTATATTCCCTATGTATGGTTTTTGCAAGTTTTAGGCTTTGTGATGATGCCTTGAAGGTTAAAAAGATGTCTTTCTTGGAAGCTAGAACTTCACAAGAGATGTCTAGGACATGCAAGGAACATCTTAAAATTTTTGAAGACACCTTAGAGGAGACATCTTTCAAACTACTAGGGTGCCTCAAGTGAGACATCTTATAAAGGAGAACACATCCCATCCTTAAAGGATATGTTTCTTGATGAGACGCGATTTGCATGAGCCGCGATATCGCATCCCATGCGATATCGTGTACACGATATCGTGTACATGATATCGCATCATCCCCTGTGATATCGCATACACGATATTGTAGTCCACCGCCAAATCTATAAATGATATCGTGGCTGCTGCGATATCGCATCCCATGCGATATCGCGTACACGATATTGCGTCTTCCCCTGCGATGTCGCGTATGCGATATCGTAGTCCACCGCCAAATCTATAAATAAGAGGCGACACTCCCCTTATTTCCCATCCTATTCTAGAAGTAGAAAAACTCTGGCAGTTTGAACACTCCAGAGATAAAATATTTTCCATGTGCCCGCAGTAGGAGTTCCCAAGTAAACGAATCTTTATTTGAGCAACATTGTACCTGAACGCAAGTTGTGTACGGCAATAAAGACAAGCTTTGTGGATAACCCTTGCAGTGCATGGAATAGGATTTTATTTAAATGTTATTTATTGCTTTCCTAGAATGCAGTATGAGTACGACTTGATTATGAGCATCTAGTGTGACTACTTGGTAACCCAGTGGCGTATTCCAAGATCTATGCTTGGTAATCCCAGTGGTAGTCGAACACGCCGATGTGTACGGTTAGTCAAGGAATCGGCTGCTCATCGCACTTAGACTAGATAGGTTCTCTCAACCCTTTCCTCCTAGTTAAGTGCCTCAGTATGACCACTTCGAGCACGCGCATTACGCGTGGTGATCCCAATGACGATTAGCGTTTGGTAGCCATGGTTGCATCGGTTCAGGGTGTGTACAGTAAGTGGGAACGGATGCTAACGCTAGTTAATTTAGACTTAGTTCATTAGTTAGAGTTAGTTAGTTTCTCAACCCTTCACTCTTTAGCATAGAAGACATAAAACCAGAAAAGACCATAAAAATCATATACCTCGGCCTTACTTAACCATACACCATGACAACCACAAGTAAGTCTAGGAAGACAACGAATTATTAACCCCAAGTGTTCCATGGGGC
Organism: Gnetum montanum; assembly: GCA_015680685.1. Taxonomy (NCBI): domain Eukaryota; kingdom Viridiplantae; phylum Streptophyta; class Gnetopsida; order Gnetales; family Gnetaceae; genus Gnetum; species Gnetum montanum. Next base: position 444,038 of record MNCI01011011.1, read on the forward strand.
ATGTAGGCATTTAGTCTGTGGAGTTCGACCGGATTGCACGTGCTACACTCGTTTAGTATGGTTGAGTGTAGGGGTACCTCGCCACTCATCATTGGTGCCGTTGCTGGGGACTAAGTGTTTGGGTGCCATATAGAACATAAGGATATCATTCACATCATTGTGAACCTTAATGAACCTTTGGGTTAATCAAAAGAAAAAAATTTATATAATGGTAAATTAGCACATCGATAACAATGCCTTCTTCTCATAAGAGCAACTCACCACCTAAGCACCATACACGAGACAATCGGCAACATAAAACACATAGCCAAAATTAGCCAAGTCCTAAACAATACAAGATAGTTTATACTCATCCCGATGAGTATATTCCAAACTTCACCTTTATCCTCCATCAAGACGAACAACTGCGTTGGAGAGATTTGCAAGGTAACATATTGTTACCCCCAGATCGATCAGTCTCTCGCATGCTTTTCTGTGCCTTGGCACAGATAGGCATAACTAAATTATATGCTGAATATGTTGCGGAAGATTTTGACATGAGGGATTATTATCCCACAGATGCCCAACGTATGAGGGACTTAAGGCAAGAGAGTCAACATATTTTTCTAAAGGGCAAAGCCCCGCACGTCCTTAGCGAAATAGGAGATGAGGAACCCATTATCATGGGTTCTTTAGCAAATGATGTTTTCCCTTGTAACGATGATGAGGAGGTTGGGTATCAGAATCTACGATCAATGATACATAACCATGGTTTTTATACCTGTGAACACCAACTGTTCACAGAGGGAACAACCACTCATGCTAAGTATGAGCACTTAGATCGTCACCATGATCGGGGCCGTAGCAGCCGAAGAGAAGGCAAGAAACATCCTCATGGCGATGGTTCCCCTTCTTCTTCTCCTTCATCCAATCACTCACCCTCTCCTTCCACATCTGGGCACAGCCACCATGAACATAAAGGTGAGGATAAAGGTAAGAAGGATGAAAGACCTCGATAGGAAAGTCGAGAGAGAGGACAAGGGCAAGGACATAGGGAGAGTAGGGAACAATGCAGACATCATAGGCGTCATGAAAGAGACGATTATGACAAGCCCCTAATCACAACCCGAAGTATGCTTGACATAATGGAGGTAGTCAGGATTCCCACAAGGCATTTAAAAGATAGTTGGATCAAACGATTAGACATGAACAATATCCCATGATTTGAAGGGGGATACAATGCAGATATGCAAAATCATTTACAAGCATTCCACGATGCCTGCGCCTTGCAAAATATAGAAAATAAGTGGCAAAAACTTAAGTTGTTCCCAAGGACACTCACCAAAGAAGCAGAGAGTTGGTACCGGTCCTTAGAATCGGAGACCATCACGAGGTGGAGTACAATGCTAGAATTGTTCAACGAGAAGTATCAAACGTACTTTAGAGTGTCCAATTTGTGTAAGCAGATCCAAGGCTGGAAGCAAGGTACATATGAACCCTTGGATGCTGCCATGGCCCTCTACTACACATTGTTACATCATTGCCCAGGCCATGGGTACGCTCAGAGGGATCAACTTCGCCACATCATGGATGGGCTAAGGCATGAAACTAGAAGAATCCTTGGGACTTACGCCCAAGGGAGACTCTCACAACTTAGAGCCCATGAAGTACATCACTTGTTGGAACAAGTAGCAAAAGAAGAAGGTGAGCTACACAAAAGGGAAAGTGCATAAGAGTACAACTATGATCCCTCCCTTCGAAAGAAGAGAGTGAAGTTTTGCGATGAAGAAGATGAGTCACCAATCGAAGAGTTGGTGAACAGAAAGACCTTGCCGCTTCAAAAGCTCACAACAGAAATAATGGCTAAGGTAGAGGACATATTGAGTTCCTTAGAATCTAAAATTGAAACTGTCTTAAAAATTGTAGAAGAGTCTAAGGTTGAACAAAGTAGTAACAAAGGTAAGAAAAAGTGGAGAGATTTAAGCCCTGCACATAACAAGGGTAAGGGGAAAATCACTAACTCCAATGTGGCTATGAACTCTGACACAGATGTTGACGGTGGATGTGAGATCTGCCACTATGACCATCCTAAGGGATGTTGCCCCCTCATCTCACATCTACAGGAGTCTGGGATGTATGCGCTTAATCCAAGACTCAACCAACGGCAAACACCCCGAAGGTTACCTTATCCACAAGGTAACCCAAGGCAGTTCCACCAACCACTAACGTATTATCCAAGTGGAACTCCACCACAACCCATCGAACAACATCAGCAGTGGCAATACCCACAGTCATGGGGGATGTCATCACCGAAACATCAGTACCCTTACCGGCAGCTTGACCCTTATGGATATTATGTGCAGCAGCCGATTTCTCCAAGTGACTCTATGAGTCACACAACCCCCAACCGTTACTACCAAGTCTAGGAGTACTTTAGAAGGACTCCTTCTCCTCCGGGAGACACTCCATACCCACACCATCCTCCTAATCCATCCGCACCTCTTCCACCACAAATAGTTCCCGTAACACCTCCTACTCCAACAATGCAAGGGGAACTTCCTCCTCAACCGCACTAATGTCACGCTGCGAGATCTGTAAATATTCAACCTGCTGTTGGTTCTGACAACTGTAAAAAGAGAAGACCTTTCTTCAAAACCAAAAGCCTAGACAAACTCTCACAATAACAAGTGGTTGGGCCCATGTACACTCCTCCACCATCTAACACTTCGGAGCACCCTTCCATCCAAAATTAGAGCGTAACGCATACGGTCATGTTAACGCATACCGTAACCGACTGGATTAAGGTAGGCCACCTTCCTAGGAAACTAACTGAACCTGGGAGTCCCTTAATCTATTTACAGATCACCCGAAATGAACCACATAGGGCTCTTCTTGACTCAAGTTCTAGAGTCAACTTAATATCACGAGAGATGTATCAAGCCTAGAACCTACCCCAACTTAAGAAGAGCAACATTCAACTAGAGTTGTTAGACCAGTCCATCACCATTCCCTTGGGATTGGTGGAGGATATCATCACCACTGTGTGTGGTTGGTCTTACCCAACTAGTTTTCTGGTGATTGAAGTTAACAACAACGAAGGGGACTTCCTAATTATAATGGGAAGGGCATGGCTAAGTATAGTAGACACATGCCTTAGGATTCGCGATCTTTCCTTGGAAATATCTAAGATAAACATTTGTGGAAAGATCGAGAAGAGGAAAGTTCCATGTATCACATACAGTGATTCATCGGGTGATGACATGGAGGAAATGCCTCCATGCAATAGGTGTGCTCTCGAAACTTTGAAGCAAAGATGCCTGTATGTAGCAACCACACAATCAGTAGTAGACATCCCGTGGTTGACAACTACTCAAAGGAGCAACCAAATATGCATGGAATGAACTGAGGAAACCCACGCCCATAATGAAAGCATATATACATTGGAATATGAGCATCGCCAACTTCTGCCCCTTAATCTAAGATCATGAATGGGGAGAAGTTGGAAACTTCTTAGAAATTCAAATAGGCGCTCATTATTTCGAATCTCTCCCTTACAACTCAGTCATGGGGGAGATGGCCACCTATGCTAATTATATGAGGCCCTCAGTTCTTTTTCAATTTTTTACACGTTTTTTTACAACGTTTTTTTCTTACATATTTTTGTTTTACAAATTTCTTTAACTTTTCTAGTTTTTGTTTTACAAAATTTTTATAGTTTTTCCATTTTGTGTGTATGTGTGTGTGATCCACCCTATAAGTTTGTCACCCAATAAGTGTTTGGAATGATGGTATGAACTGTTTTCATATTGATTGCTAATGTTTGGTTTTTACCTTTAAGTCACAATGTTGATACTAAGGTATGTTTCTTTTGATATGGCAGGTAATGAGACCACTTCATCCATCCAACCACCAGTTTCTATGGTCTCTCTTGGCTTGGCAATGTACAGTCCCCTTCTAATAAGAACTTAAATGAATCGGTGACTGGGTATTTCTCAAACTAAGGAAGGAATCAAGGATTGAAAAGGGTGTGACTTCAAAGAAGCTTGATGCTTTTGTGTTGTTCATTCTCTTAGGTGCTTGGATGTTGTTCTTCTTGAGTTTTCTTGCTATTACGATGTTACCCAACTATCGAAAGTTGAGACAATAAAAATAAGAAGTCTTTGCATGGTGTGGTTCTCACGCATAAAAACACAAAAAAAAAAGTGAGAATTCAAAGCACACCCCTTAGATGAATAAACTTGGACTACAAGCACTGGTTATGGAACCAAAAGTGTTCCCTCTAACTAAGGCCCTTCTCGCTTCCCATTCCCTCCTTTGTTTTGTCGGAATGGTGGTGGCTCTTGGAGGACACATTCTTGTTACTTCAAGAGGATGGTTCGGCTGACTGCATTGATGTGAAGTCACTAGATGTGGTTGGTTTGAGGCCGGAGTTGGAATGCTACTTGCCAAGTCACATTAATCATAAAACACACAAGGGGCTGTACACCACCTTGTTCTTGGGATTCCATTCCATTTTCTTCTCTCCATCCTTCTCTCCATTATCCACCTCATTGCTGGTTGTATCAGTAGTGTACATATGTTGGTTGATGCATTGTTTTCTTTTTGGTAGATTCTTGTGGTTAAGACTTTAACTCTTGTTCCAAATGACATTCCTGGAGCCTACGGACTCTTTGAATGTGGGCTTGTCAGGGCATTACGGGCATGAGCCTGCTTTGGGGAGGACCCATTGACATTCCTATTTGGGGCATTAGTTAAATTCTTTCCCATAACATTTTACAATTAATTTTATTTTGTTCATTACCATCTTGACATCCATTTCATTGACGTTAACATTGTCCCTTTTTATCTATCTTTCTTACTCCTTTTCTTTCTCCATTCTAACGCTACCGGAGGTTCACGATTAGTCATGGGGGTATGGGGCTTGATTTTTTCGATTTTCTCCTAGCCCTGAATTTTTTGATTTTCTTCCTAACCCCTACACCTTTGGTAGTCATCATTAATGTATCCCCAGATCCGTATTAGCCATACCACAACCTAGCCAATGGACCAACACCGAAGCAAGGTATCAATTACATGATGATTCATTTACCCTTGCTAATATAAGATTATGTTGTGTGTGCAGATGGTGATCATACAAACAATGGATTGGATCTGAAGCAAACACTTGGAATGGAGTAGCATTGAAGAAGATATGCAAGGAGCAAGATCGATGGCGTGCTTACGGATGGACAACAAAGGTGCAATCTTGGCATTGGCAGTAGCAACACTTCTTTCTCTCTCTCTTTCTTAGTTGCCAACTAAGGCCTAATGTCATTGTAATAAGGTGTTCATCCTTGTTGTCAAGAACACCAGTTTTGTCAAGTCTTGTAATGATGATCCATTCACATGTCATCCCATTAGTTTCATTCCCCTCAATAATTCCATACCTTCCTGATATTATTGCAAGGAACTTTAGGATGATTTTTCATTCAGTGATGGGGGTATGATGAGACGCGATATCGCATATGTGATATCGCGGCTGCTGCGATATCGCGTCGTCCCCTGTGATGTCGCGTACACGATATCGTAGTCCGTCGCCAAATCTATAAATAAGAGGCAGCACTCCCCTTATTTCCCATNGTACGACTTGATTACGAGCATCTAAGGATGTGTACGGATAGTCAAGGAATCGGCTGCTCATCGCATGCGGTATGAGTACAACTTGATTACGAGCATCTAGTGTGACTACTTGGTAACCCAGTGGCGTATTCCAGGATCTATGCTTGGTAATCCCAGTGGTAGTCGAACACCCCGATGTGTACGGTTAGTCAAGGAATCGGTTGCTCATCGCACTTAGACTAGATAGGTTCTCTCAACCCTTTCCTCCTAGTTAAGTGCCTCAGTACGACCACTTCGAGCACATGCGTTACGCATGGTGATCCCAGTGACAATTAGCATTTGGTAGCCATGGTTGCATCGGGTCAGGGTGTGTACGGTAAGTGGGAACGAATGCTGATGCTAGTTAATTTAGACTTAGTTCATTAGTTAGAGTTAGTTAGTTTCTCAACCATTCACTCTTTAGCATAGAAGACATAAAACCAGAAAAGACCATAAAAATCATATACCTCAGACTTAATTAACCATACACTATGACAACCACAAGTAAGTCTGGGAAGACAACGAATGATTAACCCCAAGTGTTCCATGGGGCGTGTAGGCATTTAGTCTGCGAACTTCGACCGAATCACACGTGCTATGCTCGTTTCATATGGTTGAGTGTAGGGGTACCTCGCCACTCATCATCTCTCAAACTTAAGAGACATCTCCCCTAAAAGATGTATTTTGATAGAGGATGATCTGAGGAGGTCAAAGATAACTCATATGACCAGGAAAATTCTAGAATTACCTATTCTAATTTAGGAAAATTTAGGAGAAGATGGAAGAAGAGAGAAAAATTTTCAAATCTTTAAGTTAAGCTTAAGGAAATTTTTCTATATTTATTATCATTTAGTTTCAATAAATATGAATTATATTTCAAGCCTGTATCATCATGGAGAGATCAGATGCCAAGTAAGTTCTTGTGTTAAGCTTGAATAAGAGTGCGAGAGAAGGTCAATTATGTGATGTATTAGTCTATGTATTCTTGGTCTTAGTTGTGAGATGAGATCTTAATTATAGATTATGGAAGATACTCTCCATTAGTTGTGTCTTGCATTGAAAATAGCCATTGTGTGGTTGTAGAGCCTCATGCTCTACAACATCATTTGAATGCTGAGAATTTTTTAGATGTTTTGTGAGTTATGGAACTCTATTGTAATCTTCTTTTAATAATTAAAGACAGTTCATTTTTTTGTTTTCTACCATATTATTTATCTTTTCATAATATCTAGATTTAGTAAAATTAAAGGTTATTTTCTATTAGAGTGAACCTAATCCATCTACCAACCAATTTAATGATTCACCATGAGATGCTTCATGTATAAGAAAAAAACATTGGCAAAAAATAAATCAAATTCAATCCTAGATAATGGGGGAAAATGTAAATTATAAAATCAATTTCATTTACAAATGATCCCTAAGTCTCAAAATTAATATCCAAGTAATGTCAAGTACTAAACTTTATATTCATATATCAAATGATGCATTCTAGATCTTCCAATGCAACTTTAAATTTAAATAATTATTTAATTAATGTTTCTTTAACTTCTTCCAAATAAATGTTAATGAAACCATATGTTAGGGTGTTTTAACATGTCAAAGGGCCTACTACCAATCAAAATAACTCTACAAAAATATAATTTATGTAAAATAGCATTAGAAAATGTCTTATAACATCACAACGTATTTCATGACTTGCATTGTGACCTACGATGGATTCATGATATGTCATATGATGCTGGGAAAAATATGGTCTAGTGCATGTTAATGTGTTGAATAACATTGCCTTCTAAGTCACCAATATTCAATGTCATTTTGGTCCTCAAGATCATAAAAGACATTGGAAACCCTAGCCAAGCATCTCAAAAATTTGACAAGAGAAAAAGAAACATAATTTGAATCGAAATAAAATAAATTGCATAATAAAATTATAAAATATTATTAGAATTACAAATCCATTTCCAAAATACATTAATACACATTAAATCTAACAAATACATATGGTAAATGCATAACATTGAATAGTTACCAATAAATTAAAGATGTGTGCTAATCAATTATTACAAAAACCCAAAAGATGAGCATTTTAATAAATTTTCTTACCTAATTGGAAGCATTGTAGATAGAAATACTTACATGACTAAGATCTCTTTATAGTCTACTTTGAATCCTCTCATAGTTGAAATCTCCTAAAATCAACTCTAAGCCCTAAGTAAAGGTAAAGATCAAAGATCAAATCTAGGTAAGATTTGAAATGAAACATGTAATGGAAATTCATATATATATCTTAAAGATTGCACAAGCTTGCAAGAGGCTACTATCCTATCTAGAAAGGTCTCCCTCTCTAGCTCTATCTTTTAAATATTAGGAAAGTAAATGAATGATTTGTAATGGAAGGGTTATTATGTATTTATACTTAGAAGGGCATGCTAGGTCAAACTAATTAGGTAATTACTAATGAAAATTAAATCTAAAAAGGAAAATATAATTAATATAAAATTTCTAAAATTAAAATAAATATTATTTTTAAAAGGATCTATACACCAACGTTAGTCTACTACATTATCTTAGGTACTACCTAATAAATATGTCATTTCTAAATACTAACTTATGTCCAAGGTATAAACGATAGTGTAACTAACAAATTAATTAGTTAATTACTAAGAAATTATAAAAGACATTTCGCACACATAACAAATAAAGCATATCACATGCCCAATGTAGAAATTCATATGTCAATGATCCATCTAGTTGTTAATACCTCCTAACTTAAAACTCTAATAAAGGGGTTAGTGCATATATGATAAAAATAATATAAATCCAAATATCAAATACATATAGAAATGTAATTATAAGGCACATAGCTTAATGATGTAATACATATGAGCTTCATATAAAATAAATTAAAATACCAATAACATCTTACCAAAGTTTTTACAAAACACATAGCTCAATTATGTACTAATAAATTGAAATAAAATAAGTTAAAAGTAAATTAACTAACATATCAAAGGTACATAAAAGAAAAAGTAAGACCCATGCTAAACTAAACTCAAAGTAAAATCATAAACAAAGCTTAAATGTAACATCCCCACCGAAGATACCTATTACCCCTTAGTATGTTTTTGGTTTGAATCTTTGATGTTTTGTTTTCTAACCTATGTCTATGCATATTTGACCCCTTTGTTATATTATCTATTTTTTGTGAGACATGTACCTTTTTATTAGTTTTGTTACTTTTAAAATATTGTAAAGTTACTTCTACCTTTCACTTTATTTTTATTTTATTAATTCTAATACATTTTTCATGTTGTAGTATTTTTTATAATTTTTACATTTGATTACTTTTTAATATTTTCTGTATTTTACATTATATGTTAATTTAGCACATGTGCACTAACCCCTTTTATTGAAGTTTTGAGTTGAGTCATTGACACATGGGTATTACTTTGGTTTAGTATGTTTTCTTGGATAATTTGTATTTTTGATAATATTATATTTTTATATTTTTAATTTGCTATTAATTTATGCTTTTAGAGGATCTCATGATAGTCCATTTATTATCTATGCTTTTGTATCATGTCCCTATTTCCAAATGACATTTTTGCACAATAATGATGGTGTCTCTTTTTAATAAATGATGTAATTATTGTAATAAGACTTGAAAGGAAAAATCATATTTAAGATCCAAAAGGGTACATTATAATAATGGGCATGTCTCTCAAGGTGAACTTTGGAGGTTTTATGTAAGGCATTATACTTGGGCATGAGAGGTTGTATTAGCATGGAGTTGTAAAGCCAGTAAAGGAAAGTAATAGGTGTGGGATGAAGCAAGATAGGAAGGTAACTATTCATCTCTTCTGATTAATTACAGGACCAACTGTGATGGTAGCGTTGGATTGCCTCTAAGGGATACATGCCAAAGAAAGGTAATCCCAAGAAACCCTTAAAGAATGACCTAGATACATTATTCCACATTAATAAATGATTCCTCTCATTTTCCTAATTTTTTGTATACAATGTTGAATTTTACAAATATTTGATTTTTTCCATGACATCTAGAAATGTGATATTACATTTGGTGTTAAAAAAAACCATGATACAAGGGCCAATGAAAATCAAGGATCAACTACAATATAATGATGAATCATGAAGCTACAAATCCATACGAGATGTGCCTTATGTCTAACATGATCCACTTAAGCTAGAAGATACCCTTCCAACAACTTTCATGAACAATTGGATCTAGACCACATATCTACAAGAGAATCACAAATGTGCATGATGTTCAAGATGGACCCCTCCTCTAATCAAAAAGATTTATTCTTAGTAACTTTTATGGATATTAGTGACTAGGAGATCTTATTAAATTTCAATAAGGTACGTCAACTACAATAGATGTTGGCAATAAAAGGATACATTGGTCTAGATAACTCTTATCCATATTGTAGTATTGTTATAATGTTAATTGATTAAGATTAGTGTTAAGTTTTCCTTGTAATGCTAGTAGTCATGGCCTAAGTATTAAGACTTTATTTACTTTGGAACTTATCACCCACCTCTACCTAGGGCCTATGCATTGGTAAGTATAAAGAATTCAACCTAGTCATAAAATTGTCTTATCCTATTTGATGAGTTGTGTTTAGTTAGCTGCATCGATGAGGCCTTGTCGACGTAGCCTTGTTGACTAGGCATTGTCGACGAGGCCTAGTCGACACATCTTACTATGCATCAATGAGGCCACCTCGATGTAGTGTTGTTTTTTGGTTATAAATACATGCTTGTAGCTACATTTATGGAAAGTAGAGATTGTATTTGTAATGGATTTCTTTTAGTTTTTCCATTTGAAAGTTAGAATTTTTTCCCCAAGTGCTTGCAGTAGGAGTCATTGAGTGTATGGATCTTTATTTGAGCATTGTTGTACCTGAGCATGATAGTGTGTGCAGCAATAAAGACAATATTTCTGATAAATCTTGTAGCACTTTGGATAGATTAGCTATTTTATTAATGCATTTAATGTTTTCCATTTTTTGTTAAATATTTTCCATTAGTTATTAAATATTTTCTAGTTATTACATTAATGAAGCAATTAAGACAGATAAATTGCACACATAAGTATGACTTCTTCGAGCATAACATGTATTCGCTTGGTGATGAGTGGCAAGGTACCCCTACACTCAACCATACAAAACGAGCGTAGCACATGCAATTCGGTCGAACTCTGCAGACTAAATGCCTAAACGCCACAAGGAACACTTGGGGTTAATCATTCGTTGTCTTCCCAGGCTTGCTTGTATGTGTCATGGTGTATGGTTAAGCAAGTCTAAGGTATGTGATTTTTTTGGTATTTTCAAGTTTATCTCCTATGCTAAACAGTAAAGGGTTGAGAAACTAAAACTAATTCTAACTACAACACTAAGTCCTAG
>MNCI01011011.1:461364-494739 GCA_015680685.1 Gnetum montanum
CATTACTAGGAAAGCAGTAAATAACATTAATTAAACCTATCCATGCACTGCAAGGTTTATCCACAAAGTTCATCTTTATTACTGTACACAACTTGTGTTCAAGTACAAAGCTGCTCGAATAAAGAACCGTTCACTTGGGGGACTCCTACTGCGGGCACATGGAAAATATTCTATCTCTGGGGTGATCAATCCACCGGAGCTTCGCTACTCTACGCCTATTATTTCAAATGAGGGGAGTGCCGCCTCTTATTTATAGATTTGGCGGCGGACTGCAATATCGCGTACGCGATATCGCAGGGGATGTGATATCGCGGCAGACGCGATATAGCGTATGCGATATTGTGGCCTGTGCAATTCGCGTCTCATCACTTGGTAATCTCAGCAGCATTATTACTTGGTTCACCTAGTAGCATAGTGTTTGGTTGCCCAGCAGTGAATACATGGGTTTAGGACATGTATAGAAAGTGGGATTAGAGACTTATGTTAGGATTAGTTAAATGCTACTTAATTAGTTACTTTAGATTAGTTAATCAAATTCCTTTTATCTATGTTTTGAGCACCAAACTTATGCATAAGAAGGCAATATACCAAACGTCAAATATATGTAACATTCAACATTATGCGTAAAGAAAGTAACAAGAAAGATGCAGAAAGAGAAAGAAAAGAAAAGAATGCTTTATTGGTATAGACTAGTGTATCTAGATCATGTTTTGAGAGTGTTCCTTGGGGTTGTTTGCATTTGACATCTATCCGTTAAAGGCAATTCAGCACTGCCACCATGGTTAGGCCCATTACTGGCCAAAAGAGATGGCCAATCCACTTCTTGTCTTGCTTCACTCAGCTCTCATGACTTGCCTATACCAGCTCTGCTACTCTATGCTAGCATGACCTCTAAGCTTGGCTATAAATGCCTTAGGTCAAACCTTCAAAGGTTACCTCAAAAGACATGTCTGTTATTACAATTCACCATGTCGAGTCTCAATTACTACCCTTTCGGGTCTTTTTACGATAACAATAACACTTGTTATGAAGAGGCACCATCTTTGTTATGCAACAGCAAAATGATAAAAATTGAATGCCTCAGTTACACTTAACCATACCAATGAATGTCATGAGTGTAATTGGGAAGAAAATGATTAACCTTAAGGCTACATTCACTTTCTAAAGGACCAATGTACTAGAAATGATAAAGTCCACAGAATTTGATCGAATCATGTGTGAATGCTTTGTGATTTGTATGGTTGAGCATAGGGGTACCTCGTTGCTCATCATTGGTGTTGTTGTCAAGGACTTTTCTTGTGGAACATGCATTATTTAAGTTCAAGTGAATACCATTGATATCATTGTATGAACCTAAAGATCAATATTATCCCCACCACACAGAATTATAAAAGCACACTAACAATTTTATTTTGTTTTTCAAAATGTCTTCTTCTTTTCCCAAGCATGAAGATATGAAACCACTGGTCCCACAAGAGTGCAAGGTGGTATATACTCATCCAGATGAGTTTATGCCAAAATTCACCTTTATCCTACATTAGGATGAATAAGCATGATATGAAGGGCAACATCATCTTGCCCCCTGATCGATTTGTGCCCAAGATGCTATTCAAAATTCTTAAGAAGTTGGACATAGTAGATCTTCATGAAGAATACATTGTGAATGGATATGACACTTGAAACTACTATTCCACTGAAACACAATGCAAATGAGACCAATGTTAGGAGAAACTCCATGAAGCTAGAAAGGGAAAACATTACACCAATCCCTTGTTTCTACTAAATCAAGATGACATTGAGGATCCTCCTACTAAAGGTTCTTAACATGAAGATTCTCCACCCCCTAATACTGGTGAAGAGGGTGTGAACTTGAACCTACGATCCACTATGCATAAACTAGGTTCAGGAAAAAGTGGCAACCAGAGTAGGGTCTTGGGTAAGCATCATAATAGCAAGGGATCTAAGGATGGTGATCGCAATAAGCGTAAGAGTGGTGGTGGACACCACGATGGTGGTCCACCTTCCTCTTCATCCTCTTCATCTAATTTCGAACAGTCCTCTTCATCTAATGGTTCTCATGGAAGATGCCATTGAAACAACCATGATGAAGGTAATCAACAAGATAATAATAACTACGAAGGCCACCAAAATTGAAGGGGTGGCTAAAATTATCATTAGTTTCATCAACGTAGCAATGATGATAAACCTCTGTTGGTGACTCAAAGTTTGCTCAACATTGTGAAGGCAGTTAAAGTTCCAACCAGGCATATGAAGGATAGTCAGATCAAGTGCCTAGACATGAACAATATCCCAAGATTTGAGGGGGGATACAACTCTGATCTGAAAATGCATTTAGAAGCTTTTCATGATGCCTATGCCTTATAGAACATAGAGAATGAATGGAAAAAACTCAAGCTTTTCCCAAGGACACTCATCAAGAAAGCTAAAAGTTGGTACCAATCTTTGAAATTAGAATCTATTAGTCAATGGTATACCATGCTAGAGCTATTCAATGACAAATACCAATCGTAATCTAAAGTGTCTAATCTAAGAAGGAAAATCCAAGGCTAGAAACATGAAACACATGAACCATTGGATACCACCATGGGCCAATATTATTCACTCTTATAATGATGCCCTAGTCATGGTTATTCTCAGAGGCAACAACTTCACCACATCATAGATGGGCTCAGAGTAGAAACAAGAAGAACCCTTAGGGTGTATGCCTAAGGATGATTATCTAAACTAAGAGCTCATAAGATCCAAAGGCAAATTAAGTAGGTAGCAAAAGAAGAATATGAGCTTTGAAAAAGAAAAAGTGTTGAAGAGTATAACAGGGCCCCTTCCATCAAAAAATGAGAGGTCTGATTTTATGATGAGGAGGATTCACCACTTGAAGAAGTGGTGAATAGGAAAACCTTGCCCATCCAAAAATCTATTTTTGACATTTCAACCAAGGTTGATAAATTATGGGACTCTTTGGATGAAAATTTTCAAACGACTTTGAAGATTGCTGAAAAATCCAAAGAGCAAAATAGTAATCGTAATTGCAAGAGGCAAAAGAAGCTGAACGTGCCTACCAAAGAGGTAACGGCAAAGCTGCTGTAATAGAGGAAGTTGTGGAGTCTGACTCTAATGATGAAACTAAATGTAACATATATCAATATGAACATCCAAAGGGATGTTTCCCTATGATGTCACACTTACAAGAGTATGGAGTCTACACATTGAATTCTTGCCTAGCATGTAGGCAAGCTCCAAGACGATTGCCTTATCCTGAAGGTAGTCCGAGGCAATTCCACTAATAGCAATAAGCTTACTACCCAAGTGGAACTCCTTCACAACCTTATAAACAATACCAATAGTGGTAACAACCACAATCATGGGGAATGCCACTACCAAGGTAGCAATACCCTTATAGGCAACCAAATCTATACAGGTACTATGTTCAGTAGCCCATCTCCCCTAGAAGTTTTGCAAGTCATACATCATTCCAGCATTACTATTACCCTCTAGAGTATCACTGAACACATTCATCATCTACTTGAGAGGAAAACCCATATCTATATCCATATCATCCTTTGCATTCCTCTACATGAATGACTCCACCTTCAACCCAGTTACCTCTTGATCCATCCATGTAGGGTGAGATTCTTTCATAGCTATAATAATGAAATGCTATGAGGGCTATATACTCACAACTAGGTTTTCAGCCAAGTGGTCTAGACAATCAATTAAGAAAAAAACCCTTCTTTCAACCCAGCAATGCTCTTCAATCCTCAAAATCTAGTCCTACTAATTGCGTTACATCTCCAACACCCTCATCCTTTGCATCAAACACCTTTGAGTGCCCTTCAAACCAAGTGCCACCTAGGATTCACACTATAATGATAACTCATGTTATTCCTAACTAGATCAAGGCTAGAAATCTTTCCACGAAAAGATTTGATCCAAGAAGTTCACTCATTTATCTACAGATTCTTAGACAGGAGCCATCCAAGGCTCTTTTTGACTCTATTTTTGGAGTTAATCTCATCTCCCATGACATGTACAAGGCTTGGAACCTACCACCTCTCAAGAAGAGCAACATTTGTCTAGAATTAGTAGATTAGTTGATTACTATCCCTTTTGGATTAGTAGAGGACATTGTGATCGTAGTTTGTGGGTGGTCCTATCCTACTAATTTTCTAGTGATTAAAGTGTATAACTGCAAAAGTGACTTTCCCATCATTATGGAAAAGGCTTGGTTAAGCACAGTTGATGCAAGAATGGGTATAAGGACCTATCTTTAGAAATACCCAAGGAAAATGAACTAGGCAAGATTGAGAAGAAGTGTATTCCATGCATCACATAAAATGATAACAAGTGCAATTTTGTGCCAAATATTTGGTCCATCAAGAGCACATACATTAAGGCATGCAATCAGTGTGCACAAGAGATCAATATTCAAAGGTGTTTGTATGCAGTAGTCAAAAAATAGGAGGGTACCTAGTGGTTGATTACTAACTCAAATAGCAACACATTATGCATGGAACCAACTAGGAGCCTGACTTATGCATATGTTGAAGGCATGGATAAAATTGAACAAGTTCATTCCCAACTCTCTAATGAAGATGATGATACCTGTTGGAGAGAGTTGGAAATCCCTAATAACTTTAAGCAAGAGCCCTTAGAGCTAAAAAATTTATCAGTCATAATGGAGTATGCATTTTTAAAGAATGGTAAAATGGTTATAATTAATGCCAAAGTTGCTCTTGAACAAAAAGAAAAGTTGTTGAAGGTGGTGAATAAATGGTTAATAGCCTTTGCTTGGTCACATCTAGAGCTAATAGGAATTGATCTGAGGATATGCCAGCATTGCATCTACACTGACCCAGCCATGAAGCCTAGAAGGTAGCTATAGAGGTGATTGAACCCCAAATTGAAGCAAATCATCAAGGAAGAAATAGAATAACTCCTTAAGATAGGGTTCATCTATCCAATTTTGGATAGTGAGTGGGTTAGCCCACTCGTAATTGTATAGAAGAAGGGTGGCAAATGGTGGATTTTCATTGACTTTAGACTATTGAATATGACAATATTTAAAGATCACTTTCCTTTGTCATTTGTAGATCAAGTGTTAGACACTATATCTAGGCATTGTTATTATAGCTTCTTGGATGGTTATAATTCTATAAAAAAATCCAAATTGCACTAAAAGATTAGGCCAAGACAACATTAATGAGTCCTTGGGGGACTTTTGCATATTGTAAGATGTTATTTTGCCTATGCAATGCCCCCGCAACATTTCAATGCTTGGTCCTTAGTATCTTTCAATAGTAGATCAGTAGTGATGTTGAAGTCTTCATGGATGACTTCTCCACCTATGGAGCTACATTTTAACAAGCCTTGGAATACTTGGAGCAAGTATTGAAGAGATGTGTTAAGACAAACCTATGACTTAACTAGCAAAAAAACAATCTCATGGTCTAAGAAGGAATTGTGCTAGGGCACAAAATTTCACAAAAAGGGATTGAGGTAGACCTAGAAAAAATAAGGGTCATCTAAGGAATAACATGCCCACTAGAAATTGTTAAAGATGTTTAGTCATTCCTTGGACACACTGGCTACTAACAGTGATTCATAGAGAATTTCTCTAAGATCACAAAGTTGTTGGTAGAGCTTACAAAGAAAGATGTACCTTTCATCTAGACCAAGGAATGTGAACATGCATTCCAAAAATTAAAAGAGAAACTCATAGAAACACCAATCCTATGAGAACTAGATTGGTTCAGACCCTTTCATATCATGACAAATGTAGCTAACTATGGCTTGGGAGTAGTGCTCATGCAGATGGACAATAAGAAATGTCCATACTATATCCAATGCACAAGTTAAAGCATTATTAGAGCATAGTTAAATTACACCACAATGGATAAAGAGCTAATGGTAGTGATGTATGCTCTGAAAAAATTTAGGCACTATGTGCTTGGTTACAAAGTATTTGTGCATATGGATCATAGTGTAATCCACTTCCTCATGAACAAGCTGATGGTAAGCCCTCGTGTCATATGGTGGCTCGTGATCTTACAAGAATTCGATCTCATGATGGTAGATTGAAAAGGGATTAAGAATGTGATTGCTAACCACCTCTCTCACTTAAGATGGGATAATAAAGAAGATTAGAGCCCACTCTCTGATTAGTTTCTAGACGAACTCCTCTTTACAAGAGTAATAAGTGAAAAAATACCTGCAAAAGAAATATCGTATGAGGGCATCCTCACATATCTTCTCACTCAAGAGATGCCATAGAACTTAGATTTTAGGAAGAAGAAAAAATTTCTTCATCAGGTCAAATGCTTCATGGAAATTACTAGACACCTCTACAAGGCTTGTGTCGATGGCCTAATTCATTAGTGTGTCCCTAACGAAGATTAATTGCACGTTCTCTAGGATGCTCATGAAGGACCTTGCAGAGGCCACTATGCAAGGAGATGCACAACCATAAAAATATTGATGGTAGGATACTATTGGCCTACAATCTTGAGGAATGGCCACTAGTTCATCAAGTTTTGTGAATGTTTTCAATGAGACAGGGGGGATGATTGCTTGCATGGAAGGCCCTCAACAATGGATTCAACCACTAGAACCTTTTAACATATGGGGCATTGACTTCATGGGTCCCATCATACCTGTGTCCAACAAGAAGCATATATTATAGTAGCAGTCAACTATTGCACAAAATGGGCAGAAGTGGCAGCTGTTACTAATTGTACATCATCCACTACTACCAAATTTATATAACAAAACATTGTGAATAGATTTGAGGTGCCACATTCACTAATTTCTGATAATGGAACTCATTTCACAAGTTCCACCTTTAGAAAGTTAATGTAATGCTTAGGGTTAGAACATAAATTAACAATACCTTACCATCCCCAAGACAATGGTCAAGTAGAGGTAACCAACTGGGAAATCACAAAAATACTAACATGGACCATTAGCAAATATAGGAAGGATTGGAGTACAAAACTTAACGATGCTATCTAGGCTTATCATTCAACTTGGAAACTTCCTATTGGCTATTCTTCGTACGAGTTAGTGTATGGAAAACTTGCAATGCTTCCAATTCAATCCAAGCTTCGTACACTCTCAACAGCCTCTGATTTGAACCTTGACCTAAGTCTAGCACAAAAATAAAGATTAATCACCCTAAACATGGTAGATGAAAATTGATTGGTGGCCCTATCCTTGAATGAGGTGAACAAGGCATTTAGCAAGCAACATCATCACCTCAAAATAAGGAAAGTAAAATTGCAACTAGGAGATAAGCTCCTCTACTGCAACCCTACACATGTACCCCAAAAGGAAAAATTCCAAACATTGTGGGAGGGACATTATATAATTGATCAAACATTTCCCTCTAGGATCATGATAATCTACAAGCTTGAATGCCCAAATAAAAAGCTCTTGGTCAACATTCAACAAGTCAAGGCTTTCCTCAAGCCTAGACAGGCTAGTGTAACTACCATCTCAACGAATAGACAACCATGTTTTATTTTTTGGATCTTCTTCTTCCAACTTAGTCATGGGGGAGATGACCATCTGTGCTAACAATCCATTTAGCTTCTTGATTTTTCTACCTTTTTTTTTTCACGTTTTTGATTTTTATAAATTATTTATTTTACAAATTCTTGATTTTTTAAATTTTTCTAATTTTACACCATCTTTAGTACCTTTGAACCTTCTTGACTATTTTAAAATTTCTTATATATTTTACTTTCTTTTGTTTTATTCAAGTGTGATATTTTCTCATTTTTGCTAATAAAGAGTGCTTTATTATCACAGGACACTATGCTGCTATTGTTGTTTACTAATGATGGTTTGTGCTTAATGTGTAATTATGGATGTCTAGTTTCTATTTTTGAATTCTGATGTCTAATGACTTTTACATGGTTTATTTTTCATGGAACAGGCAGTGAGTCCATGTCATCCACCCATTGAATGAACTTTATGATTTTCCTTATTTTGGGAATTTGAGGTCCCTTCCATTAAAGAAACTTTTAATTAATCAGTGACCTTGGTAGTTCCGAAATTAGGAATGATTCAAAGGTTTGTAAAGGGTGTGACTTCAAGGGGACTCAATACTCTTTGTATTCTTCTACTTGCTTGAGTGCTTGAGTGTGCTTCACGAACTTCTCATCTTTCCATACCAACCACTAATAGGAAGTCAAATAATGTCATTGCATGGTGTGATTCCTATCCAAAAAGAAAAAAAAAATGATGGGAACTCAAAGAACACCTCTTTGACACGAATAAGTCCTTGCATGGTGTGGTTCCCATTTAAAAAAAAATTTAAAAAAGGTAAAAAAAAGGAGATGATGAAAATTCAAAGCACATCCCTCAAACAAATAAATGAGCTACAAGCACTGGTTATGGGACTCAAACAGCATGCACCTATGCCTGATGCTCCCCTCTAACTAAGTCCCTCTCTCTTACTTCTTACTTCTCTTTTCTTCTCTTTGTCAAATGGTGGTTATTTTGTGGTAGCACTCTAGTGTCCCAAGTAAGTGGATCGATCTTAGAGTGGTGATGCAAAGTCACTGAAAGTGGCTGGTTTTGGTCTAGATTGAGAATGAATCTTCTTAGGTCATTTTAAATACAAATTCCACAAGGGACTTGTTATTACCTCAATTCGGAACTTCATTCCACCTTCTCTATCATCCATCCATGTTGCCATAACTCACCTCACTATCGTGTTCTATGTTATGCTCTATGTCTTAGTCTGATGTACTGGGATTCTTGAGTAGATTCTTTCTAGTTGGTCCTTAACTTTTCATGACCATTAGTCAACTATGGGGCCCACAAACTCTTCAGTTGAGGTTATGTAAGGGCAAAAAGAACATGAGCCTGCTATGGGGAGGATCGATGTGCATAACTCTTGGTCTAGTTGGTTAAGGTTTCGAACCTTTGACATCACTACAATCCTATCTTTCACATATTTTATTAAAGTATTCCGCTCAATGCTCCTTCATCTTTCATTTCATTCATCCACTATATCAGGTTTTCTCCATTTTTTTTCAAATTTATGAGCTTCAACACCCTCTTTTCATGTTTTCATGTTATTCTTGGTCCTTTAAGCTTTCATTTAATCCAAATTTCATCCAAAAATTCCTTGTATTTTGAAAGTTTGACCAAAGCTAATAGAAGTCAACGGTGATCAATAGTTGCATCAACAAGGCCTCATCGATGTAGCCGACCACATCGACGAGGCCCCATCGACGTGGCCTCATCAATGCAGTGCGTACATGCTATATATACCACCTAGCACTTGGGAATTTTTTGTCATTTGCTCATACCACATGGGGAGTTTTTGCAATTTTTTAGGGCCCAAAACCTTCTAGAGCTCATAACTTCCCAACTATTTGTTCAAATCACTCTGTTTTTTGACCTTGTAGTTACCAGAGGTAAGATCTTTATCGTGGGGGTTGCAAACCTCCACAGACCTTACGGTTTCTAATGAAAATTTTTAAAAAAATTTCTAACTTTCCAAAGGGTTAATAACCTTAATAACGTAGAAACATCAATTTTTTTCAAAGATTAACCCTTCCAACAACCTCCAGGATGGTTTATTAATGATAATACATAAATAAAATGACAACTAGATTAATTAAATCAAACATACTCACAACTTAGCCAAAGTGTAACTATCCTTAAGAGGTAAAGGTATCCCAATTAATTTAAGGTTATACAATGATTTCTAATCCATGGTCTTATTATGATTACAGATGGCACAAAAATAGAAATGCCCACAGGAAGGAGAACCCTTACAACCATAGGAGAAGTAGCCCAAAATCGGAAGGGCCTAATAAGAATAGGATCAAGAATTACTAGAAGAAATCCATGCAATGGGACATCTTCATGAGGAGCTCGAAGTGGAATTTGTTTGAAAAATTCTAGAAGAAGAAGTGCCTACAGAACAATCACAACGAGAAGAAGTGCCTAGACTTACACCAAGGCTTGAGGTCACTTTAACTCAAGCTTGCCTAGACATCATTAGGTCCCAAGAGACCCAAAGATTAGTTCCTCAAGAGATCAATTTTGGGCCATTTTGGAGAAAGCTTCAGAGGATGTTAAGACACAACTGTAAGCCTCTCCCATGTGGCCAATAATCACATCCAGTGGGAAATGGTACATGAGAGAGACATATCTCTTCTGGAGTAGCCAAAGGCCAGGGTTTGTTATCAAAATATAGGATATTCAGGTGTCCTACTCGGTAGAAGCTATCACATAGCCACTTGGGTTGCCTAATACCAGAACATAACTACCAAAACTATCCACAAAAGGTAATCCTGAGGCCAAGAGGGAGTGGACCTAGCAATGTTACGGGGTTGACTGTAACAAGTATGGTGCACTTACACCAGTGGAGAGAATTTAATTCAAGATTGCGACCTATTACCTCAATCCAACAATGAGGCCAAGCAAGGTAATCACCTGCTCCACCCGAGCATGCATTTCTCTAAGTGGAAAATTTTCTGTCAACCTTCCATAGCTAATCTACTTAGAGATCGAGAAGCTCTTCAAGGAAAATGAATGTGGAAGGAAGACTCCTACACTTTCTATGCCTCATTAGGAATCTTTGCAAAAGGATTGACATTGTTCACTATTCCAATGATACCCTCAGGCATGCTCATTCGGCCTTATGGACAGAGATCATGAAAGATAAAACGCCAGTAACAATCCAAGAAGAGAAGCAGATGATGCTGCCACCCACTCAGAAAATAACACCAAAGGCTTGCATAGTTATTGAACACCTACACAAAATCCAAGAATAGCTCTTGAGTGAACAAGAGTAATGTGGAGGAACTAGTGGGATAGATCCATCTATGTATCAGCCAGCGATGAGTCACCTTAATGAGGTGGCCAAATAGTTAGACAAATGGTGAGGGGTGGTCCAATATTCTTTATCCAATGAATGTAGTTACCTACAAGGCCAAATCCTAATGCTCAAGAGGTGATGATGCTGTTATTGCAACACCATTTATTCCTAGAAATCTTTGGGAATGCTACCACTTTCTCGATGTAATTGGAGGAAGGCAAAGAGGCAACTATCTTGGTGATGTAGCACCAAGGTTAGGAAACAGTAGCTGAAGTAGTGGCTAATTGTGTAGTTGAAGTATTGAATGCACCTGTGGCATCTGTACTAGACGTATCTACACTCTGAGATGTGCAAAAATGTGTAGGCACAATCAGCAGGAAGTTAGATGTAGCCCAACATGAAAAGTTGCTTAAATGATTAGTGGGAATTGGGCAACTGGCTTTAGACATCTATAATCTTCTAGATGACATCACTATGACCTAGTTAAAGCTACTTAACATAAGGGAAAAATGAATTATCCTGGAGGGGCAACTTGAAATGGCCTAGGAAAAAACCAATGCTTGGCTACATAGATTGCTGAAATTTGTGCTTGACTTGCCGATCCTGTGATCCTCAACTCATTAGTAACAAGAGATTAAGCTTTTAAAAAGCTTCACGAAAGATTCTAGAAGGCTAAGCAGGAGGAAGTAATGGCCATCTTCAAACAGTCCATAGTTGAAGCTGAAATGTATGTAATTTAGAAGGACTTGAACTAGATGTGCCAGGAGAATGAAACCCTAACTACACAAAAGTATCACCTATGAAATGTTGATGCTCAAAAGGACCAAATGTAAGAATTCATTCATCAACAATAAGAGCAGCTTGCCAGGGTGAATACAAAATTCATGAGATTGGCCACAAAGAACCAAAATCTATTAATTGAGGAAGTGTGTGCCTTACACAAGAAGTCTACCATCAAAATTGCTACTTGGAAGAATGAGGCCCTCAAATTTGAGAAAGTGAAAAATCACTAAAGGGATCAGGTTGGCTTGCAGAAAGAAGTTAATGAGAAACACATCTAAATGATGAAGGTGAAACTAAATGAAGCCCTCCAACACCTCCAATAACAAAGAGAAATGTGGCAACCCATCGTTGATGGGATCGATGCCTACAACAAAGAGGAGATCCGCCTGAAGGAGTTGCAAATCAAGGAAATGACAGAGTATATGGAGTTGGCCAATCTCTAATATGCAAACTTGGCAATGTTGACAACTAGAAAATTGAGTTTAGAATTAGAATAGTAGGTGGCTAGCTTGTATATTTATACAAGGTAGAGTTCAAGCACCACAAGGATGCCAAGCAAAAGCTTGAGACTGCAAATGCTAAACTCAAAGTTCTTAGAGCATAGTTTAGAGACCAACAATCAATCATTAAGAACCTAACCAGATAGATGAATGACTACTAGGAGTTGAAAGACATAGTTAGGGTGTTTGACATTAAACGCAAATAGTTTGCTCCCTGGTTCATCAATGTGAAGGAGCTATTGTCAGCAATCCCGTGTTCCTATGATGTGCCTGTTCCAACCCACATCGATGATGCTACATGGACGATGCACAGTCCCAAAAGTAAGGAGGAGAAAATGAAAGCATTGCTTGATGCTTTCCACTTCCCACTTGAGGTTGTAGTAGTAGCAGGGCAACCGCAACCACCTCAACCACCCGTGTGTGAAGCTAGTGAAGATTCCTCAGAGCCTCAAGAACCACCACCACTTGGGACCATCTAATCTTCTCCAACAAGCTTCATACCATCAAAGAATGCGTTATCCATTTTTGAAGAGTTGAGTTATGGTGTTTAATTTTGTGTCTTAAACACCATCATTTTTTGTAATGTGTGGATCCAGACACCCAGGCACTCCATTTTTTGTCAAGTCAGTCAATTTGTTTTGTTTGAAGAAAAGTCAATCAATAATCCAATACCTTCCCAATTTTGTAAAATAATTCAAGGACAAGTTTTCATTTAGTTGTGGGGGTATGATGAGTCACATTTAGTTGGCTGCATTGATGAGGCCTCGTCGACTAACCCTCGTTGATGAGGCGTAGTCGATGCATCTTACCATGCGTCAACGATGCCCCATTGACACAGTGTTATTTTTCAACTATAAATACAGGCTTACAACCACATTTATGACAAGTAGATGTTGTATTTGCATCGGAGCTCTTACAGGTTTTCCATTTGAAAGTTAGAATTTCCCCTGAGTGTCCATAGTAGGAGTCATTAAGTGTATGGATCTTTATTTGAGCATTGTTGTATCTAAGCATGACAATGTGTGTGGTAATAAAGATGAGCTTTCTGATAAATCTTGTAGCACTTTGGATAGATTAGATATTTTATTTATGCATTTAATATTCTCAATTATTTTTAAATTTTTTCCATTAGTTATTAAATATTTTCCACTTATTACATTAATGAAGCAATTTAGCCAAATAAATTACACACATAAGTATGACTGCTTCAAGCGTAACACGTATTCACTTGGTAATCCTAGCAATGTTATTGCTTGGTTCACCCAGTAGCATAGTGCTTGGTCACCCATTAGTGGATGATTTGGTTTAGGACATGTACAAAAAGTGGCATCAAATGCTTATGTTTGGATTAGTTAAATGCTAGTTAATTAGTTACTCTAGATTAGTTAATCAAATTTCTTTTATCTACATTTTGAGCACCAAAATATAAAACACAAAATGATAAAAATTAGATGCCTCAATTACACTTAATCATACCAACGAATTTCATGAGTGTAATTGGGAAGATAATGATTGACCTTAAGGCTAGATTCACTTCCTAAAGGGCTAGTGCACTAGAAATGATAAAGTCCACGAAATTTGACTAGATCATGCATGAACGCTTTGTGATTCATATGGTTGGGCATAGGGGTACCTCGTTGCTCATCACTATTTAACTAGTATTGGTTAGTATCATGAAATCCATAGGAAGCCTAGTACTGAATGAGTAATGTTATAATATCTTAATTCTTCTTAGTACCTTGCTAGCGTATAACCATAATGTGAGAGGATAGGCCTACATCACACTTGCAACATTATAAAGGTATATGTGTTATAGTTCTTTCTCAAGAGTTGGTATATAATTTATAATCAAATCCAAGTCACTTAGAAGTTCATATGTTACCCATACCTCAACCTTGTAATGTCAATTTGGTAAAATAGGCTATTTTGATCCTTTCAAAACTCAAACATTCAATTTAGTTTTTGGACCTCAAACTATGCCCAACATGTAGTACTTATTTCGATGATTCGAATAGTATAAATTTCATCCCATTCAGATTTATGGTTTGGGAGATATCATTAGTTAAAGTTTTTCATTAAGAATACTTTAATAAAATAATATATCATTTATTTATTTATTTAAAATTTTATGACTAGGAATCAAAACTTGAACCTTCCCTTAGCCAAACCCAACTCTTAACCATCATCCAACTAACCACCATGTCAATTGCCTAGGATGAGTTAATTAAAATAATATTAATTTTTTTTAAAAAAAAACCTAATGTCAAAATTTTGGCTTTTAGAGTCAAAATCAAAACCTCTAAGTTGGCATCCAAACATCTTAAATCTTATTTTACTAGACACCAAGCCAAATTTCTTGGTTGTTTAACATACATTATTTCTCTTTTAATAAATTTAAAATAAAAAAGCTATTTAAAAATGATTTCAAATTTTTTAAGGCTAGGTTGCTCTAGCCCACATGTCACGTTGACTTTCCTAGGTCCATAAGGTTCCTACAAGAGGCCACATAAATCCATCAAGAGATGTGTAACCTCTTACAAGGCCACATAGCCATATATAAGGCAACCCTATTCTAGTAAGGATTGTGCACACAATGGATGAGTAGCAACTGTAGTGGCGCTACCTCCCTGGCTTCCTCACCATTGCAAAAAGAGAAGAAAACAAACCATTACTTTGGATACTATCATCCATATTATGCATAGGCCATAAGTAAAAAATCCACATTCTCTACTATTCATTGCTGTTGTACAAAACCCTCACTAGTACTATTTGTGCCTAGGAACTATCAACATCTACTCTATGCATGCTGCTATATTCTTGTATGTCACTATTCTCCTATACATCATCCATCCTCTTGCATCATCAGCCTTGTATGTAATTTCCACCACCCACAATTCACTACTTTCCATCTAATTATTATTGTCTACCATTGTTCACATGCTCCACCTACTCACCTGCCTCTACCAAAGACCATAGTAACCATGAGCACTAGTAGATACTACCTCCTTCGGTGACCATGAATACCATGAACATCATCAGATACTACCTCTTATTATGACCATAAACACTATGAGAACTATCAAATACTGCCTCCCATGCTAATCATAGTTTCCATTAGTACCATCGAACACTACATTCTTTGATGATTTTGACATCTAAAATTTTTCTATTAGTTGATGAAAAATTTGAAAACTTTATCAATTGATGGAAAATTTTAAAATCTTTTAGGTTACTAAAAAATTTGAATTTGATGTTATTTTCATAACCAATATTTGTAACTTTGTATATGTAAGACCTACAAGAGAAATCTACCATCAAGTTCAACATTATTGTCCATATTTTTGCTCTTTTTTTGCCATTGATACCCCCTAGCATAGATGTCATACCCCCGACGTGGTTGTCATACCCCCCCCCTCCCCCCCAAAGCATAGTAGCTACAAGTGGTTTGGGTTTTGATAGAAAATTCATAGTAGTTGCTAGACTTTTTAAAGCTAGCATGGATGCTAACAAAATCTACCATCCTTCCTATCTAAACATGCCTTTGTGTGTGCCAAAAGGCCACCACAATCACCCAAACTTCCCTGCTGTGAAATTTTTCAGCAAAGACAGCATTGGTCCTTCTCTAAACACCAATGTAGCCACCAAAAAAGAAATTTCACATCCACTTTTTTCAAAAAAGAAAATTGTTTTGGCCAAGAAGGGGAGAACCCCAATATGGTACAAGTGGATAAGATAATTGTTGGTACCTTACTCCCTTACCCTTCCCCTCCCCCTCCAACATAGATCTTGTTGGGAAGGCTACCATTTTTGGGCTTTTCAACATAAAATTACTACATTTTTCCAAGTGCAAGGTATACCCCTTATCATCACAACCTACACTACATTTGTTGTTGTAGTTTACATACTTTCTAGCAATACCCCTCTTGCACCTTAAAAAATTTCCACTTGTTGGAGTTTCTATTTAATTAGTTAACTATAAAATTTATTAAATCAAATTTGGACAAGTGAGAATGTCTTTTAGTTTATGAACCATCTTACCCCTTAACTTGATAAATATGACATCAAACCAAGATGCAGTTTGTGTCTATGACCTGAAAGAGCCTATGGTCATTAAACAAAGATAATCACTTATGCAAAGAGGCAAAAACCCAGATTTCATGATCATTAATAAGGAGTTCTATAACTTCCTTTGTGCCAAGATACAAGTTAATATTTTGATACCATGCTCCAAAATTGATGCTAAGATCCAATTCAAAATCATACACTAGGATGGGAAATAATACATCCCATTGCCTTATGACCAAATCCCACTTACCAAATATTATGCACCAATGCTCATATAACTCATAGAGGTTGAAGATTTTAGTAAGGAAATTTGCTTAGAGAATAGCCAAGAAGAGCACAATGAGTTTGAGGCTAAACTGGAGTAGGACACCTTCATTGGGAGTCTTTTCCAATGTTCAACTTCCTAGACAATTGCACCCAACTCCACATCTCTTACCTCACTATTGGGAGAAGTTCCTCAACCTAATTTCTCTCCTTTCCATTCTACCATGTTTGAGTCTACACCCATTATTTCCACACACTAGGCATAATACATGCCTCAATCCACCTCCTTATTCTCATCAATGAACTTTGCAACACAACCTTACTCTATTCACCCAACCATGGTGA
Source organism: Gnetum montanum (assembly GCA_015680685.1). Taxonomy (NCBI): domain Eukaryota; kingdom Viridiplantae; phylum Streptophyta; class Gnetopsida; order Gnetales; family Gnetaceae; genus Gnetum; species Gnetum montanum. The sequence continues at coordinate 478,180 of MNCI01011011.1, forward strand.
TGTCTACCTCACCATCTCCCTTGGTCATACCGATAGGACCCTCATTGGGATCCCAAGTAACACAAGCCTATCATACTTCTTTTATCCCCTTCATACCACAAGTTCAAACTCAAACACATTTTTCCTTGTTTAATCCACCTATGATGGAGGCCATGCAACCTCTTCCATCCATGCCAACATCAATTGTACAACCTCAAGCTCTACAACTCCCTGCTCAACCATCAATATAGGCACTGCAGCCCATGGGGATGCTCCAAGGCTTGCATCAAGCCTTTCAAATGATCCAAGACCTTACCAAAGAGTTGCAAAAACTCAAGGTGTAATTTCTAATCCCTTGTTAAGGGTGAAAATGTATTATTAATAATATAATTAAGCTTCAAATGAAGGAGTGCCTTGTTATAAGGAGTTATGATTATTCATGTACCCCTTAGGAATGGATTTGACCTATGTCATTTAAGGCTAGGTTTAGAGGTTGTAAAAGCATAGAGTTGTGGAGCCTAGAATGGCAAGTGATAGGAGCTAGGTAAAGTAGGACAAGAAGGGATTGATCACCCCTTCAGCTAGATAGCCTAACCATGGTGGCAATGTCAAATTGCCTCTAAGGCTTAAGTGGCATGGGAAGATAACCTAAAGGGCGTTATAGTGAACCAATCTTATTAATAAAATTTTCCCCCATTTTTCCTTCTTGTTAATTCAATGCATCAATAATTTATTAGCTTATTTATTCATTAACTTATTTCATGGTATTTTCTTATTACTCTCACAAATATGATGGAATTAAGCAACTTGTTTTAAAGACATTTGGATCATGGTGTCACATTTGGTATCAGAGCAACCATAATTCAGGAGCCAAAGTGGAAAAAATATTGTTTTATTATTAGCCAGAGTGGAAGAAAATATTGTTTTATTATTATTACTAATAAAAGGAATAATTACATCAAAGTGGAATACATGTGGTGAAAAGGAAATGGAATAGAAAAGAAGAAAAATAAAGAAGAAGGAGGATTGAAGAACAAAGGGAAATAGTACTAAGATCAGTTATTTGCATTAAAAGCATCAAGAAAATCTAAGACTATCTTCAACTAGGCTTCTCATTCTTCATCAGTGATGTCCTTCTTACTCAATATCATCTTGCATCTAGCCAAACCACCACATAATTTTTTGATGTACTTAGTAGCATTGTTAACTACAGTTGCTTCCTCTTCCTTCTTTTTAAGTTTATTCTCTAAAAAATTCATTTCAAAAGATCGATTGGTCATCTCATTCTATCATTCTCTTTCCTTCCACTGCACACACAACAAACAACATAAAAATAGTGAATTAGGAATAAAAAGATAAAATGGAAGAAAGAAAAGGAAGAGTAGAACTACTCACCTAAAGTTGATCAATCTCCACTTGAAGGAATCACTCATGAGTCAATAGATGATAGGTTAGACATGTTGCACTCTCTAATTTTCCTAGGAGTTGCTCTAGATTTTGGATAACTTTTGGATCATCCTCATGAATTGGATGGAAAGATGATGGAGCACTAGCTTGTACCAGTTCATAATCTTCCTTGAATTTACATGATTGGGAGTCTTGTATATGGTAGATCTCCTCAAAAATAGAGTAAGGAGTGTTCCTTGTGATTTTTTGCCCAAGATGTCAAGAAATAATGAGTATTTCCTTGACAACGGCCACCATCTATCCTAATGAGTATGAGGAATCCAAGATAAAGACTGAAGAAGTTAGTGGAACAGACCCAAGAATTGACATTGGCACTGCCTATGGTAAGGAACCCCTTATTGGGGTTACATGAATAGATGGGATTGCATGAGTAGATGTCATATGCAATGATCTAGATAGAGGAGTGGGAGCTAGAGGAGTGGAAGTTTGTTTAGCACCTACACTTACGATATCATCTCTTCTCATTTCTTGGATGAAGTACCTATAACCCAGAGACATCTGCAACACAAAAGGACAACATCACATAAGAAGAAGGAAGAAAAAGGGAATTTTTCCATCTTTAAAAACTAATTATATTTACCTCTAGTTCCTTTCCTTTATCTTTTCTAGTACTATCCTTTGTTTGGCAATTTATTTTTGCTTTGGGATAGAACCTTGCCCAATGCGTTACCTCTATAAAAATAAAATTTTATTAGAAAATAATAAAGTATGTTATACACACACACACACACACACACACACACACAAACCTTTGAACTAGTAAGTTCTATACTCATCATTGAAGCTAATTGAACTCTCCTAAAAGTTTGAGCACCTTTAGTCTGTGCAACTTCAGTTTATGCACCCTCCATCATTGGATCATTTTGCATCTTATATTTTACTATCAATACATACATAAAAATACATAAGTAACAACAAGGATATGAAATACATAAACATGTATAAAATACCTTGCTTTTTTCCTCATGATTTTTGACATGCTTCAAAGCCATTTGACCGTCCTTAGCATCCTTGATCTTACTTCTCACAAATCTATCTTCTTCTAAAAAATTAGGATGTAATTTGGGATTGAATTAGCTAAAGAGTTTGGTTGAAGGATTATAACTCAAAATAAGGGACATGATCAAGGAAACACAACAAGTAGTATAAAGTTTTTGAGGATTCTACTGGGTGGCAGCAACTTTATCCATGATGTGATGAAGGATAGAAAAACAAGATAAGGACCAATCCTAAACTCTACCAATTTTAGCACCATGAAGCATAAAGATGGAATAAGCGCTAACATAAGCTTGGTGCTGATACCAAAAAACTTTACCTTGAATAAATTGGCACAATTCAAAGTCTATTTCATTAATAAAATCTCCACAAAGGAATGAACTTTTACATATAGCAAAATCACGAACATAATCAAATAATTATTCTTGGTAAAACAATTGAAACTTAGAAGAGAAACTAATGAAATTAAAGGAACCTTTCCCAAGTGAAAACCCAAAATTATTTGAATGTCAGATGGAATGATTGTTATCAATCCAAAAATTAGTTGGGAAGTGGAGCTTCTATTTTTATCACAAATATTACACCATTGAATTGGCAAGTTTCTACAATATGACACTTTAAAAATAGGAAAGACAAGTAACTCAGATAATTAAAAAGATTTGAGGAATTGGAATTCCTCCACTCCAAGTATATTATGCAAAAAATCAAAAGCATTAATGGCATTATTTTGGTGTAAAAGTACAATCATTAATTTAGTGCTACCTGAAGGAGATGAAGCTTGGGAAGAAGCTTGTGTTGAATGCTTTGAAGCCATGATGCTACTGTTGAAATCTTTAATCTTTTGCTACTGAAAGCTTCAATCTTCCATTGATGTTCCCTAGGGCAAAGACTTAATCTTTCATGTATTTATAAAAGAAAAATGGGAGAAAGGAGGAAATATCAGCTTAATTTATTTAAAAATTAATTAAAGATAATAATAAATTTTCATTATTTTGTGATTGATAGGTGAAGCAAATTGATGTTATCTCTAGCGAAATGCATAGTGCTCTCCGAGATGATTTCAATGGTACTAATTTATTCGAAATCCTACTTATGGTTTGGGACATACGATGTTCCTCGAGTTACGTATAGTTTAAATTAAAATGCTTTTTTAAATTAAAAAGAGAGAGAGTAGGAGATAATGAGTTGGACCCCAAGCCCCAACTTTTTTTTAATAAAAAGAAAGTCCTTTAGGTGGGCAATGACTGGTCCCTACTATCAACCACATGCACCTATAGTCACCACATGCACCTGCTACCTCCACACGCACATGCCACCTTTGTCATGCACTTTGTCACCCTTTTCACATGCCATGTCCTAGTGCCTACCACTACCAAGCATTGCATCCTGGTGTCCTACTACTACCATGTGATACCTTTGTCGTGCTTGTTGCTATGTCCTTTGTGTGCATTGCCGCTTATGCATGAGTCCTCTAGTGCTCAACGGGCATCAAGGGCACCATCCACAATAGCCACCTCTAGTTCTTAGTAGGCATCGATGGTGTTATCCATAATAGAATCCTCCAATGCTCTACAAGCACTAATGACACTATCCATAACATCAACCTCTAGTGCTCCATGGGCATCGATGACATTGCCCATCATGATCACTTTTGGTGCTCCATAGGCATCAACAACTCCATCCATAATGATCACCTCTGGTGCTTCATAGACACTAACAACATCATCCATAATAGCCACTTCTAGTGCTCTATGGGCATCAACAACATCATCCATAATGACCACCTATAGTGCTCTATGAGCACTGATAATTTCATCCATAACAACCACATATCCACAGGCACCAACAACGCCATTCATAACAACCACCTCTAGTGCTCCATGGGCATTGACAATGCCATCCATAAAGGCCACCTCTGGTGCTTCATGGGCATTGATGATACCATGCATAAAGGCCACCTCTAGTGCTCTGCGGGCATCAACAACATCACCCATAAAGGTCACCTCTGATTCCCTTCGGTGCTAGAAACCCTCAGCACCAACGCACAAGCTAAATGAAGGGCCACATGGAGAGAAAAACACATCCAAATGTCACCACTAATCTACATCACATAGGCCCTACCATAACCATGTAGGCAACGTCATTGCCTCCAACATCGTTGATCTATCCTAGAAGCCACTACCAGTGCACCATCACAATCGTTACTGTCATAATCATTGCCTATTGTGCAATGGAAAAACTCTCTATTAACTGATGGAAGATTCAAGTTTTCTGTCAACTGATAACAAATTCAAAATTTTTTTCAACTGATAGAAAATTCAAAATTTCCATCTTCAAACCATTAGTTTAAATTTAGAACACACATAAATAATTTTTAAAAAATAAAATTTGATGTGTTAGTAGCATGTGGGATAAAAAGTTTGTAATTAAGTGTACTTGTCTTGGAGTAGTACTAGGATGGGTGACCTCTTGGGAAGTCTTGAAAATCATGTAGTTTTTTGTTTTTTGTTTTTTTTTTTTTGCAATCTTAAAAAGACTATAAATTTTGATTTTGAAGTTCATTTTCAAACAAAAAAAATTGATTCCAATACATCTGAGCCTTTTGGATACAATGAAATGATTAGTTTTAGCTTTTGTACTATAGAAAATTAGCTATTAATCCATTATGTAGGATCCTGAAACAAATGAGGATTCCATGGTTAAATAGAAGTTCATAATAGTTTTAACCTCTTCTAGAACCAATTAACTATCTTGAGATCTATAAAAAGGATCATAGAGGTTAGGGATTGCCAACACACCTAATTTCTTCAACTTACCAATGTCCAAAACCTAAAGAGTACATTGGAGAGTGATGGAGAGCTGAGTTAATGACCAGATGAATGCCCTTGAGGATCAAATTAATGAGATGAGGGGTATGCAAGAAGATCTTCATCAATCAAATCAAGGGTTTAGGACAAATATGTAGAACATGTTTGAAGAAATTAGGAAATTGTCTCAAAGTTTAGAGTATAAATGGTTGAATGCGCAAGAAAATATGGATTCTTTTGTAGTCTGCATCAAGCAATTAACTGATCATCTCAGCCAACCTTGAAATCCTAGCAATGTTCCACCTAGGGACCAATGCCAAGATTAGCCTCCACATTATACAAATTAAAATTAAGATCAACTTCTCGCGAGGGATCTGCACCAAAACCAACCCCCACTTGTTGGACATTAGGATGCCGATATTCCTTCATTAGGTCAAAGAATGAAAATCAAAGGTGAAGGATATTAGAATTGGAAAAATGTGCCACGAGAATCACTAACTCAAGTGCATGCCAAAAAGGTAAAATTGAAACATTACAATGAACCCCATGGATCTAGCACCAAGGCTAAAGATTAGCTAAATACAATGAAAAATTACTTTGATATGCTAAATCTATCAAGTCAAGAACATTTAAAAGTTGTCTCCTTGTATTTGAGAGGACTTGTGATAACAGGGTTGAATGGACTGAGATCTCAAGCTTTGATTATAAATTGGCTCAACTTTTTTCAATATTTTAAATAAAAATTTGTACCTAATTTCTTACTCAAAGAGCTAAAAATGACATTTGATTCCTTAAGATTGGGAAGATGATCTATAGAGGACTACTACAAGGAATTTTGTGATCTCTCTCACTATGTAAGCCATCAGGAGAAGGAAGAATTACCTTCAAAGTTCATTGGTGGAGTACATGCATAATTGCATCCCCACACAAGCACATAATCCTTAGTTGATGAAGCCTATAGAATTGCTAAGGAATATGAAGAATCAAATCAAGTATGAACTACCCTTCAACAAGCAATGTAGAAGAATCACCAATCAAAAGAGCTTGATCAAGATGTTTTAGTTGTGGGGAAGATCATTTCAAAAGAGACTATCCAAAATTACAAGCAAAAGTACAAATAACCAATCAAACCAGGAATTAAAAACACAACCCAAACATGACCAAGGAAAAAGCCAAACCACCACCAACTAAGTCAGGTTTATAAAAATTTCAATTTTCTTTATTGATTTTTGAAGGTTCAATTAAAGATAAAAAGATTAGATTTTTGATTAATAGTGATGCTAGCAATAACTTCATTTCTCCAAAGTTAATTAAGTTATTGAAATTAAGTGTACCTTCCAAGAAAACTATTACGATAGAACTTGCGGATGAAATGACCATGAGCAAGCATAGCAAGTATGAAGAAATTACGTTTACCTTGCAAGACATGCCTTTCATTGATGAATTCTTTGAATTTTAATTAGGTGATGTCAATGAAATCTTAGGAATGTATTTTGTACAAAACTTTTATATTACTACCCACTTCAGAACTCGTATTTTAAAGGTACCAACCACTAACAAAGTTAAGTTTCTAAGGGGGGTAGGAACAATAAAGAAAATTCATACAATAACCATTAAGTAAGCCAAGAGATTAGCTATAAAAGGTGCTATGATGTTGATTATCAAAGTAACTCAACCTTAAAAATCTTCAAGTGTTAAGATTCTAAAATAACATGAGGAATATAAAGATTCATTGTTTGGTAAAATGAGAGAATTTCCTCCAACAAGAACTATCAAGCATGCTATTGATATTTTTCCTCACACACAACCAATTTCAAAAGCCCTGTATAGGTTTTCCAATTATGAATTAAGAGAATGGAAATTTAGTTAGACCAATTGTTGGATGAAGGAAAAATCCAACCTAGCGTAACACCTTGGGGTGCACCAGTTTTATTCATTAAAGAGAAAGATGTACATTAAGATTATGCATCAATTATAGGGCATTGAATAAAGTGACGATTAAAAATACTTATCCTTTACCTATGATTGATGACTTGTTTGATCAACTTACAAGTGCATGTTAATTTTCAAAGATTAATTTAAAATTAGGTTATCACCAAATAAGGATTAAGGAAAAAGGTATTGAGAAAACTACATTCAAAACTAGGTATGGATTATATGAATTTGTAGTGATGCCATTTGGATTAACTAATGCGTATGCAACATTCATGACATTAATGAATAATATTTTTCATGAATATCTTGATCAATTTGTTATAGTATTTATGGATAATATACTTGTTTACTCTAAGACAAGAGAAGAACATGTCAAGCATCTGAAAATTACCATGAAAGTCCTTAAAGAACATCATTTAAAAGCAAAATTAAGTAAATGTGAACTCTTCAAAGAAGAAGTTTCATATTTGGGCCATATAGTTTCTAAGAAAGTATTATAAGTAGATCTAGCAAAAGTTAGTGCAATTCGGGATTGGCTAGAACTAAAAGATGCTATAGCAGTTCATAGTTTCTTGGGCTTAATAGGTTTTTAGCAACATTTTATTAAAGATTATTCTACCTTGGTAGCCTCCTTGCCTGATATTTTGTAGGAAAACTATGTGTTTAAGTTTGATAAAAAATGTAGGGAAGCTTTCCTTTGATTAAAGATGCTACTCACAACACCTATTCTAAGAATTTCGAATGAAGAAATACCATTTGAAGTACCTATGGATACCTATGGAATAGGAATCAATATAGTTCTTTCTTAAGAAGAAAAAGTGGTATGTTATGAATCTTATAAATTACGAGGAGCTAAGATAAATTACTCAACTCATGATTTAGAATTATTGGCAATTGTTCATGCTTTAAAATTTTGAAGACACTATCTTTATGGGAAAATATTTTTATTAAAAATATATCATAAAAGTTTAGAAGACTTATAGAGACAACCTATTTTGAACACCTGACAATGACGATGGGTAGAATTATTGGATGAATATGATTTTAAGATTAAATATATTATAGGAAAATAAAATGTAGTAGCCAATGCTCTTAGTTGAATGTGGAACTTAATGATTGGTGTTGTGAAAACTCCCATGGAAGAAGAAATTAAAGAACAAATAAAAGAGAGGAAGATCTTAATCAATATTTCTTTTAAGCCTCGTTATCATCTTACCCATAATAGTTTATTAATGAAAGGACAGAGAGTGTGCATTCTAGAAGAAAATTGGAGACTTAAGCTATTGTGCGAAGCCCATGAAGTGCCATAATATGTAGGACATCCAAGCTATATTAAGACTTATATGAGGATACAAAAATCTTATTTTTGGCCTGGAATGAAGAATGATGTATCCTCGTACATTAAAAATTGCCCAACTTGCCAAAGAATAAAAGCCAAACAAAAGAAACTGAGTGGATTATTACAACCTTTGGAAGTTCCAAACTAGAAATGGAAAGATGTTACCATGGATTTCATTATGGAATTGCCAATTACTAAAAAGGGAAATGATTCGATTTTGGTAGTGGTTGATCATCTATCAAAGATGGCACATTTTATAGCTTTGAAATCTACAAATACAACTAAGAAAGTAGCCCAAAAGTTTGTATGAGAAGTATTTTAGTTACATGGCTGTCCTAAATCTATTACTTTGGATTGGGATCCCAAGTTCATATCCAAATTTTGGCAAAATTTCTTCCAAGAACTTGGAACCCAACTAAAATTTAGCATAGCTTACCACCCAGAAATAGATGGGCAAACTAAATGTGTGAATAGAATATTAGAAGACATTCTATGAAGTTATGTTGGAAGTAGACCAAAGATGTGGGAGAATTATTTGCACTTAACATAATTCACCTATAACAAAAATTATCAGGGATATATACACCGAACACCATTTAAAGTAGTATATGGACATAATTATCGTACATAGCTAATTGATCTAACCTTAAGAATGGAAAGAAAGGAGGAAGAAATGAAGATAATGGAAAATATTATTATAGGAGTTAAACAAAACTTGCAAGCTGCCCAAGAGAAATATAAAGGATATGTGGACCAACATCAACTTAAGAAGGAATTCCAAGTGGGAGAGCAAGTACTACTAAGAGTAAAACTCGCTAGAAATTTCCTTAAACTTGGAAAATATAATAAGTTGGCTCTAAGATATTTTGGGCCTTTTGAAATCTCCAAAAGAATTGGTAAAGTAGAATATCAATTAAATCTTCCAATGACTTTAAGAATTTACCCAATTTTCCATGTAAGTTTGTTGAAGAAATTTCATAAAAATGATGTGCCATACGTGCTAGGTTGGAATACCTTGCCCTTGAGATCCAACACTAGCTTTGAGGTGAAACCAATGCTAAGAAAGATTCATTGAACCAAGAAGCTATAACATAAAACTATTAGCAAAGTACTTATTCAATGGTCGAATTGTAATCAACAAACTTAGGAAAATAAGGAGTTTATTCCTAACACTTACCCCCAACTTTTTGATCACCATGATATTAAATGATAAATTCTATTTATTATTTATGTAATAAATTATATTTTATAATTCTAGTCTTTTGTTTATATAGATGATAATGAGGTAATAATGAAGTTGAAGTTAAGAAGCATAACAAGGAAGCTGTAGCAACTAAGCAACTAGATATAGAGGAAGCACTCAAGGACAAGCTAGATGCTTAAGGGGGATAGATTGTAATGTCCCATTCCTTGTTAAGGGCGGAAATGTATTGTAAACAATATAATTAACCTTCAAATGAAGGGGTGCCTCATTATGAGGAGTTATGATTATTCATGTATGCCTTAGGGTTTGCCCTATGCCATTTAAGACCAGGTTTAGAGGTCATGCTAACATGGATTCATGGAGCCTAGAATGGCAAGTAACGGAAGCTAGGTGAAGTAGGACAAGAAGGGGTTGATCACCTCTTTGGCTCAATAGCCTCACCATGATGGCAATGTCAGATTTCCTCTACGGCTTAAGTGGAATGGGAAGATAACCTAGAGGGTGTTACAGTGTACCACTCTTATTAATAAAATTTTTCTCTATTTTTCCATCTTATTAATTTAGTGCATCAGTAATTTATTAAGTTATTTATTCATTAAGTTATTTCATGGTATTTTCTTATCACTGTCATGACTGTAATGAATTAAGTGACTTATTGTAAAGACATCTGGATCGGGATGTCACACAAGGCCAATACAACTCAAAAGGTCAAGGTTCTAGAATTTTACCAAGATGATCCTGTAAGCCCTATTGTGCCTCAAATGACCTTACCCACCGGCATGACCATACCAAACTTCACCAAATATAATGGTGAAGGAGATCCGAATGCACACCTAATCATGTTTCCGCCTGAATGGCTCTTTTTCCAAGCTCTTTCAAGGGTAAGGTTTTAGATTGGTACTGAACCTTTCCTAGAGGTTCCATCTCTTTCCTTGAGGACTTAATTAACCAATTTATCAACTGCTTCAAATACAACTTAAAGCTAGATGCCACATTGGATCAATTGATGAAGGTGAAGCAAGGGCCACTTGAACTAGTCAAAAGGTTCATTTAGAGGTGGCATTTAATGCTTAATGAGATTTTGGAGCCTATCTTTGAAATCAACCTCTTGGCCATCTACAAGGGAGCAGTAAATGACTTCATCAAGTCAAAGCTTTACTACCTAGAGCCCTAGGCACTAAGCCAAGTCTTCTCACAAACTAAGAACATTGAGGAGTTAGCTAAAGCTAATAATGATCCAGCCTATGTGGCATACAAAAACTAGCATACAAGGAGGGATAGGGATAAAGACCAAGCAAGAACATACTACTATGGTTGTAGTATCTAAAGATAAAAAATAGGCAGAGAGGCAAGAATCACGACCTCACAACACATCTTCTAACTCATCCCAACCATCCACTTCCTAGGCTCCAAATCAACAAAGATAAAACTTTGGATGGAAGGATAGGTCTAAGTACACTAGTTTGCCTATGAAGCCCTCTAAGCTTCTAGAACAATTTCTTAAAGATGATTGTATACAACATAAGAAACTATCTGAAGAAGCTTGTAAGAGGCACGATCATCTTTGTGACATAGCTAGAGACCAAATGATAGCTACCAAAGACTATCCCAAGAAACTGAACTACTTTATACTTGATAAGCATTGTCATTATCATCAAGTGGTTGGTCATGACATCGATTTTTGCTTAGCATTAAAGGATGACCTCTAGAAGATGATAGATCATGGAGAGTTGGTGTTGAATGTGCCCAACTCTCCAAGTGTCAGTATCATAGCCTCATTCATAGAAACCAAACAATCTAATCCTCCTAGGAAACCATTTGTCATTAAGCTACCACTGTGGTTCCAAAACACACAGCTTAGAGAGCCCTTCACCATACAAGTACCACCTCCTCTAGCCCCTAAGAAGTCTTTTATCATACGTGTTCCTCCTCTAGTGGCATCAACTTCACAACCCATACCACGAGATACCAATCCTCTAAAGCCTAAGAAACCATTCATTATCTAAGTCCCTCCACTTTCAACAAGTAAGACCATGATGACTCGTGACCTAATCCTACCTATTATGGCCAATAACTCAAAGGTTGGCATGAAACCATCATCACAATAGCAACAAAATCAACCTATCACCAAACCAATAAATAAGCCCACTAAAGGTAACCCACCTAGACCCACATCAAGATGAACTACATCCATGGACAAGGGGCCGAATGCACATGCACTGAAACCTAAGCGACAAACTCTAGGAAGGATGGAGGAGGTTAGAACCACTAAGGTAGAATTTCCTCACAATGATGGAACAAGCCAAATAGTCACTTAAACAAAAGAACATGTTGCCAAAATTGTATGACCTAGTCATGACTTCTCTTGCTCATAGGGATGCACTAGCTCAAGTGTTAACTTCTATTCTTATGAGTGGAGATATGCTTGCCAACAAAGAGATAATACACTCTATCAATGAGCAAGCTTCAGCTTGAGAAAATGCGCATAAACCCATGCTCAATTTCCATGATAGTGAGGTGAAGATTGACTCTCAAAATGGGGAAGTGCTATTCTCTCCTCTCCATAAAATCATACATATTGGTAGTTACAAAGTTCACTATGTTCATGTGGATGATGGGATGGCAACTAATGTGATACCATTTTCCATTGTTGACAAACTAGGCCTAAGCAATAACATCCAAGAAACCACTACTTCAACACTCAAGTCATTTAATGATTCATGAGTAGTAGTGCGAGGTCCTATTTCCTTGGATTTCATAGCTAGAGAGTAGTTTCCCACATTCGCCAACTTCTTGGTGGTTGAAGAGATACCTAGCATCAACTTGATCCTAGGAAGGCCATGGTTAGCTAAGCTTCATGAAGTCTCATCCCCTATATATCAAGAGATTTACTTGTCCTACAAGTGAGGGAAAATTGTCATTTGTGGGAATAACGTGTTGCCACCTTCGGCTACCTATGTTAACATTGACTAAGGTTTGAAGGTGGAGTTTTAGTAGGAAATTTTTGATACTTAGACTAGGGCCAATGATAAGGAAAACAAAAATGCTAATAACACCAACTCTATGACATTAAATGACCAATGAAAATGCATGCAGGTGGCCATGCTCAACAAGAGAGATGGTAAGCATAGGATTGTGCAAAAAAGACTCATTGATCTATCGAAGATCAAACAACAAGTTTCCAACAAAAAACTTATCCTCTCTCTTGTTAAGGATCATTTGTTCACTTTCATGACATTGTATCATGTTTCACTGTTGGTTTTATCCTTATATGCTCTTTCGAGAGCATCCCATACTTGCTAGGCAACATATGGACAATGGCCTGCTAAGGCTTAAAACTAGTAAGACAATGGCATGGTAGGGCCTAAAACTGGTAAATTTGTGGCCTCCTTTCCTTTTAAGTTTGCATTATGACCCTTTGTGCTTTGCTTTACACTTTTACGCTTTACCAACAAACTTTGCTCCATAGCCTTAGTGTGTTAACTAGTAGCCTTTTGTGCAAGGAAAATATAGAGTATAAAACAAAACTGAAAAATTTAACTTGTAACCAAAAATGTCAATGCTAGTAGCCATAATTACACTGTGTGATGGAATAACAATAATAAAATTACAACAGCAGCCATAGTTGTGAGAAGATAACAAAAAATTATATATAGTTCCTAAGGCTATGACAACCAAAATACAACAATAATGATGAAATCAAAGCAATGAAATGTAACAACTCCAGCAAGAGTGAAAATTAAGCAATGGGAGAAAGGTTAACATCATTAACATTATTGCCAGCATGGTCACCAAGTTCATTATTATCAACACTGGAGAGACTTGTAGACAAGAAAAACGTTAAAAAATATATTAAAGCATAAAAGCACTTTAAAAATTAGAATGTAAACAACCAAATGAACATTCACATCTAACATATTCTATGAATTAAAACACCAAAAGAATAGTCAAAAGGAATTCATACATGAAACCAAATACACCAAATTCCATGTACCTTATGATCCAACTATAAGTTAAGAGTTCACAATGAGCAACCTACATGTAGACAAAGGATAAGAGATATAAGATAACTAGCATTGGTAGCTTTCATCATTATAATTTCAATATGATATCAAAGGTGTGAATTGACAATGAGGAATTATTTATGAATATGATCAAAATGGTATATCCCTCATGAAATATATGTATGTTTCCAACAATCAACTCACTAGTGATATTCCTTTTCTTAGAAAACTTGTATTAAATCTAGATTTTACTTAACTTGAAAAAGTGCAAAGTGTGTTTCAATAAAGGATATTCACCAAGTAAAGCCAACTTCACACTTTAATCATCCACCCTCATTGCTATGTACAATTATTGCACCATTAGTGTGCAATTATTCTCAAGAAAAGTTCTAACAAAAATTCATTCTCAAGAAAAAGCTCTAACAAAAAATTATTCTTAGGAAAAGTTCTAACAAAAAATTATTCTTAGGAAAAGCTCTAACAAAAATTATTCTCAGGAAAAGCTCTAACAAAATTTTCTTATATTTTAGAAAAATTCATAACCAACAAAAAAATTTATTTTGAGTTGATCCCTCATCATGATCCTATTGTGCCATGAGCAACATGCCAGGGGATTTGCAAAATCAAGACTAGAGATTGAAGGTTAAGCCAAATGAGAGCTTAGAGAGAATCATTCCAAAGGGGAAATACTTCATTCAAGCCTAATATTGTCGAGCCTTACTAGTTACACTTTGTTGTTCATGCCAAGGAAAAACCAAAATCAAAGTCAAAATCTTTGATTGGTTTTAGTAACTTGAATTGTTTTCTTGTCATCTCTGGATTACAAGTTACATCTATTAAATTTCATGAAGATAGCACACTGATGTTCCGTGGTCCAAATTATCTTCATGGTGCTAGTTTATGCTACTATGTCATTCTTGCCTCTTTTGATGAGCAATAAGTCAATTCCTTGTAACTCTATCCGTCAGATATATGAGCATGAGTTGGATATTTTTGTTTGCAAAATCATAATTTATATCCGTAGCATGGTATGCATGTTGTGGTATCCGGTATGGAACGTGAGAGCACTTTGAACGAGCTTTTTAATGAATAGACTATATACCATTAATACTTGAAAGCCTATACAAAAATGCTTACCATAGCTTACGTATGCCTTGGTGCTTTACGTGGATCAGGGTTAGGAAACGTATAGATTTAATTTGCACAGTTTAAAACTTTGAGTTTTAACTTGGAAGACGATGGACTTTAAAATCCCCTTTAGTTGGTGTTTACAGCATGAGGTACACAATTCCACCCATATAAGTTACATTGACTTTTACAAAAAACAAAAACCATCGTTGGCCTATGGTAGCCAGTGTGGTTGGTGAAATTGGCAAACCCTGGCTGGCTCATGCTGGCCAGGGTGGCTGCTGAAATTGGAAAACCCTTGCTGACTTACACGCTGGCCAGCATGGTTTGCACCAATGCCAGCGTAGTTCCTCGTCTGTCTGTCTGTCGCCGGTAACACAAACCGTCCCGCATACCTGTGTCTCGTCTCCTGCTCCTGCTCCTGCTCCTGCTCCTGTGCCATGCAGCAGCACCAAACTCCTGTCGTGAAGTCCACGTTCTGAGCGGCACCCGCGTGTTGACGCCGTTTCACTGCCACCACGCCACCCCTGCATCGCACAGCTGAGCTCGCCCCCTCGCCCGCTTACCGCCATGCATTGCTCTACGCTCGCTTTCCCCCGTGCTCTCGCTGCAGCAGCAGGAGGAGGCGTTCTGTGCCTCATTTCTGATGATTCAGACTTCTTTTCTGAAAGCCTAGCGGAGGTGTGGAATTCTCTGCGCAAACCATTGTTGTGGGTGACTGCAGCAGGATGGTGTTCCGCCGGTATGCCCACCTTTGGCTATCATGGGACTGCATCGCTGCCAGACAAACGTACCTAAAAATTGATGAGGCTGCGCGAAAGTGGTCCGTGGGAGATCGTCTTACGCACGAAATTAGGGATGGCGACGATGATGATTATGATCATGCGTTCTCCTCCTCCTCCTCCTCCTCCTCCTCCTCCTCCTCGCACGTGGACTTTGTAGCGATTGATTGCTTGGCCCAGCGCATCTTTGATGACGTTGTCCATGATGATGAGGCAGAAGATTACATTTTTGCTGATGATGAGAGAGACCCCGTGTTGGACTATAGGGATGAACTAGGGGAGGGTTATTCTTATCTGTGAAATCGAGGTTGTGGGTGTAGATGTAGATCCTTTTCATTCTTTCCACTACTATTACTTCTCGTGTAAGATATCTCTTCTTACATTCCTAATTTGAATTCTTTAGTTGTTAGTTGTTATAGATGTTGAAGACTATTTTGATTGCTCCATTGTAGCAATTCTTTAGCATCATATATTAAAATGTTTTGAAGGGTAGCGATTTGTTTCGAGGGATAGCCTATCTATTTCCAGGGATAGCGTATAATTTAGCAACGTGTGTTTCTATTGAAAAATAAACTATCACACCCCCTCACCTACATTGGGGCAATGTTGCCTAGCATGGCTAAGGGGGTATAACCATCCCATAGCCCAAACGACCATGCAACATGGGCAATTGTAAGCCTAAACCTTCAAACATGACTGCTAGCAATCCTAGAAACTTGAAAACTTGGTCAATTTACCTTTTGAACCAACCAAAAAGCACAAAGCAAAAGTATCCACATTGAGGGGTATTGGAGCCATGCTGGCAAATGTGGCCCTAGCTTGGGTGAGGTCCCCAACAAGGTTTTACCAACATACCCTCAAATGGCCTTAAAACTCAATTGTGGAAACATACAGCTACAAAATCCATGCTAGCTTGGGG
>MNCI01011011.1:495796-510258 GCA_015680685.1 Gnetum montanum
GGCGGGGGGGGGTAAAACCTTAAAACCCACTTTCATTGCAAGTTCTAACCTCCAAAATGATTAATTTTGACCATTGTGACCCTATGTTGTCCTAAGAAGCCAATCGAACACAAATCGTGATCCTTTAGATGCCATAAATTCATTTTTCTCTTATAGCCATGTTGGGGCCACACTAGCAAGCATTTCTCCAATGTGGGTAGCAGTTCCATGCTTTAATAATGATGAGTGGCGAGGTACCCCTACACTCAACAATATGAATACAAGCATCTCACGCGCAATCCGGTCGAACTCCAAGGACTAAGTGCTTACGCACCCTAATGGAACACTTAAGGTTAATCAATCGATGTCTTCCCAAGCTTACTTGTATTGTCATGAATGTATGGTTAAGTAAGCTTGAGGCATGTGATTTTTATGTCTTTTATCTTTTTAATGCCTATGCTAATAGGGAAGGGTGAAGAGAACTAAGTGACTAACTTTCGTTAACTATTCACTAACTAAGTTCTAATCATCCTAAACTAGTGCAACGCTACTAGGATTACCAAACACTACTCGTTACTGGGTTACCAAGCCTTACACACGTGCTTGAAGTGGTCGTACTGAATGCACTTAACTAGGAGAGTTAAGGGTTGAGAGAGATTAATTATCTAAGAAAGAATTTAAACGTTTAACAATAATTAAGTCTTGTTTAGCTTAGTCCACATGCTGCAAGGTTTATCTGAAAGTTCGTCTTTATTGCCATACACAAATGTGTGCTCAGGTACAATTTGCTCGAATAAAGATCTATTCACTTTGAGACTCCTACTGTGGGCACATGGAAATTATTTTAACTTTGGAATGGTAAAACTGCTATAGTTTGGCTAAGGGTCTAACTCTAGATGCTTCAACAAGGGAAATCCGCCTCTTATTTATAGAACTTTCGGTAGGCCGCAATATCACGGGGGCGGACGCAATATCACGGCTCATCAAATAGTGACTTCTAGAGGTCCAACTCAATGCCAAAATTGACCAAACTTCTTCCCTAACATACTCCATAACCATACAGGCCATTAGAATTTGAAAAATGATCAAAATCAACCTGGAAAATCACATGACCACCCCATCCATGCTAGGGTCACTCCACCCATGTTGGCCAGCGTGGGTCCAATGTGGATGCCCAAAAAAACCTTGTTTTTTTTTACCTAACACAACCTCAAAATAGCCTCAACAAGTGCCAAAACTCACATGTCAACCTTGTAGCGTCTTACCATGGATTGCTAAGGCCTCAAACTAGAAAAATCTAACCCTTTTAAACTAATATTGGCCTTGTTTTATCATACATTTTTCACCTTAGTTGATTTGACCTTGCTTCATGGTGTTTCAACCTATTTTGACCTTGTTAGGCATTGTTGACCTTTATTTCTATTAGTTGACCTCATTTAATTAACCTCATAACTTCAATTTCATCATATCTACCTTATTCTCTCTATTATGGCATCTGTTGACCCTTGTTTAGCCTTTGATTAGTGTTAGGTGGTGGGGTTTGAACATCCTTGACCATCATTCAACACAATGTAACCATGGCCTGCCAAGGCCTTAACCTAGCAACATGGACTACCAAGGCACTAGCAAAACTATGGCTTGCCAAGACCTGAAACTAGCAAAATGTGACCTTGTTTAACTACATTCTTCCATCACTTAACATTGCTTAGACCTTGGTTGAGTTTCTTTGACATTAATTGATGTTATTTGACCTATGGTAGCCTTGTTTTCTGATCATTTTATATGGCCTTATGCATTTTCATGTAACAACATGTTTTCTTTGTGTTGTTTTTTGTTCTCTTGGAGTTGTGCTTGTAGGATGTAGCCTGGAGTCATCGCAAAGATGCAACTCATTAGGGTAGCAAGTCACCATGTGACCTCAATGAGTAAGATTCCATGGGTTTGTCCTATTGTTGCCAAGAGTGCTTATTATACCACTTGCCTCCTATTACCTCTTCATGAGCCCAACCTTGTAGCCTAATCATAACCTTCATCACCCTAAGTAATAATGATAACCAATGTTTGACACTCATGCTTTATGACCATATGACATCCCTTCATCATGCTCCATCAAGTGCATCAAATGTAACACATATCATTTGATGGGAAAACCAAATCAAACCTAACTTTGGCAAAGAAATCCAATGAAGATTTCATCCCACAAAAAAAAAGAAAAAGAAAAAAATGGGGAAGCAAACTGCCAAGAATTCAGAAGGTTAATGAAGCCCAAATAATAAATCGATGGCTCCAAACATGAAAAGGGACAAACCTAATGGCCAAATAAACCTTGGAGTGAAGTGTTGGCTTTTTAAATGCATTGTTGAGTGACCAACACTTTAATGCATGAAACACAAAGACTTATTACTAGTTCAACATGTTATTGTCATATTGTAACGATGATGTTAGCCTATGAAACTCATTGTTAAACCTCATGACCATACATAACCTACAAATGTTATCACCTCATCCTAACCTCATATCATCATCATACACATTCTTTGGCATGGTTCGACACTATTGAATCAAGTGTGGAACGGAAACATTGGTGATGAACTGATAGTGGTGTTCTGTATTCTTTGTTGATGTCTCTCAAGTTAATCCTCCAAACATCAACAAAGAGGGGCCAATGAAACACCACTAAGAAATCGCATGTTGCAATTTGTAAACAATCTCCATAAAACCCAAGGCTCAAATTTCATTGTAAAATGTCAAGATTGTAATCCAAGAGATGCAATTTCACATACGTTAACTTTTGAGGTTATAAAAATTTCTTATAAGTGGTCATAGCCTCAATCTCCAAGTGAAAAATTCATATTATGTTCATATTTGGGCTTTAAGGGGGATCCAAAAATGCCTTTTGGACTATCAAAATTAGCATTTTCATGGGTTTTTTAGGGGGTATAACCTTTGCTACGCTGGAGTTACCTATGCCCAACATTGTGGGATGTAACATTACCTATGCCCTGTGTGGCACCAACAATCCCCTAGGATTGCTCATGCAACCCAGCATGGCTCTTACAGCTCCAACTTGGATGTCATATCCCCAACATTAATCCTACATCCTAGCATTGTCCATGTAACCTAGCGTGGTTCTTGTAGGCCCAACATTACTCCTAGAAGGCTAGTGTAGGTGGAAGAAGCTAGCATGGGTAAAATTTTCATTTACTATTTTTGGTAACCATAATGGTTTTGGTATCATAGGGGTATCAAAACTTACCATACATGGAAACCATGCTAGATTTAGACACCTGCAACACCTACACGTGACATCAATTTATCAACAATTAAGATAGAAATTTATAGCAAAAATTATGTCCATGAAACCTATAAAAACCAAGTTTCAACACCATGAAAAGGTTCCACTTATTGGGAATTCAAGAGCTTTGAAAACCCAACATAGATACAAGGCTTTTGAGTCAAGCACAATGTAGAACCCATAGCCATTGTGACCATTGTTACACCCCTGAGATTATGTGAACTTTTGGTAGCAATGTTGAATAATTTGGGCATCAAGACTCCTAGCGTGGCTCTCCTTATGACCCAGTATCCCCACACATCTTGCCCCCCTACACTAACAACGTTGTAGATCTGGTGAGGAGTGCAATAAGGTTTTACAATTTTGGGAGCTATGAAGCATCTAGACCGTGGAGTTGACTATGGCATTCAAGGATACCAGCTTCAACAATATCTAAACCCCCAACAAAGTTAACCATTTTCTTCCTCAAGCATCCCTTGTATACATTTGTAAACTCTTTATTTTTATCATAATAAAGTTTACAGTATTGTGCAAGATTTATTTTTCATTCCATGCATTTATTTTTCAAATATTTATTGCATTTTTAATTTTACTACCGTTCTTTAGTTTTTCTAAGTGCCTAGGTAATTAACAAGACTATCTAGGACACCTTGAATCTTGTTTTTAGAGGCCCTAAGGATCTAGGGTTAAAGCTGTTCCACTTGAGATCTTCGATTTTTCTAATGATTGAATTTTCTAGTTGCTACATAAGGAAATATTTGTATGTTAAGAGAACAACACAAAGGGAATACAAATATGGTAGAAAGGGTAAAGAGAAAATTATAAAAGAACTAATATATCTAGGAGAAGAACAGTTATTCTTTAGAGAGCCAGAGCCTTTAGAGAGCTTTTCAAATCACCAAAATGCAAGCAAGAAGTCAATTTTACTTTATAGTAAAAACAATTAGGAATATACCAACTAGATGTCAATCATATGTCAACTTCTCTTTATTGAGGGGAATCCTCCTATTTATAGATCAAAAATTCCTCATAGATCATGATGAAATGATGCATTGGGGCTTACAAGACCTTCTAGATGATTCTAGATAGAAGAAACAACATGTAGATAACTAACTTAAAAAAAGACATCAAATGTCAAAAAGAAAGATTAACATAGGACATTGAAGAGTAGAAACAATGTTGTATGTTGAAATGAAGATTTTTCTAGAAAGTTGTAATATCTATACAGGAGATGGTTTTAGATGTCAAAACTGAAGATTGTAGATAAGTAACCAAAATGACATTGTAGATGACATGAGATGTCATTTCTGGTAAAATTTGAAGATGAGAATCAAAAACCATATTTCCAATGACACAAGACATTGAATTTGGACTCCTAACATTTGCTTTGAGCTAAGAAGCCATAGAGTGTACTTGAAACTCTAAGTTACACATATAAATACAAAGTGATTACAACATTATCTTCTCTTGATGGATACTATTAAAAATATGAAAATCCATTAAGAAAAGACACAAGCTACTAAGTACCTACAAGAGAAGTTTAAAAAAATAAGAAAAATTAGAATGAAAGCTTAGGACATTGCTAATAAACCTACGTTAGACTGCTATGTCACAAAAGTGAGGTATGGCTAGATCCTAGAAAGTATAAAAAATGTTAGTGAAACACTCCCTAAACCACTTAATTCTCTCAATTACATCCTCACTAGAGTAAAGCAATGACACTCATTTATCCTCATGAATGTGGAGAATGACAAGAAAAAAGAATAGAGAAAGACAAAGAGATAGATAGAAATATAAACAAAAGATAATAAAACAAGGGGAAAGCATACTAGGAACATCACCAATACACCAAAAGTGGGATGCTATGTCATAAAATTGGAACATGACTAGATCCCTAAAACTAACATCTCTCTTATCATACTCATATGAATATTCACACTCATTAAATCATTTTACATTCAACACCTCCTCACTATATTGGGGTAAAGAAACTCATATGGCCTTATGTTGAATATAGAGATGAATGGAAATAGATTATGAGAGAAAATGAGTGAATGAAAATAGCAATAAGTTATAGGAGAGTTGAAAGTATAGCATGCAAAAATAAGAAGTAAAAAAGAAAGTGAAGCAAAGAGAATATTATCCATGCATCTATCATGAGAACAATGCTATGTCATAGAAGTGTGGCATGGCTAAATCCTACATATTGTATGGCTAAAAATGATGTTGATGAGTGGCGAGGTACCCCTACACTCAAGCATACGAATACGAGCGTTTTCAAGTGCAATCTAGTCGAACTCCACAGACGGACTAGTTGTGGCACTTAGACAGTTATCCTTAGGTCACAGTTCGTTGTCTTCCCACCTAGACTAGTATTATATTTTTTTCACATATGGTTTAGTCCAGAGTGAGGTGTATGATGTGTTCCTAATCTAACACTACTCCTGAAGGTAATGGAAAGTAATATTAACTAATCTAGGAGGAAAGGGTAAGAGAGAATCTAAACTAGCCTAAGTGCGATGAGCATCCATTCCTTAATCATTCGTACACATCTTGGACCTCATGCATGACTACCACTGGGATTACCAAGCGCATGGCCTAGGTACACTACTAGGTTACCAAGTAGACACACTTAAATGCTCGTAATTAAGTTGTACTCATTCTGTGTTTAACATGAGTTTAAGGGTGAGAGAGATTAATTAGGAAAGCTGTAAATAAAAATTAAGTAAATAAATAAACAAAGTGAATGCTGTAATGAAGTAATCTTGATCTTTATTTCCAGTCATGTGCGTGTCCAAGTACATCACACTCGAATAAAGTATGTTGTACAATTACATTCACCACACTGTGGGTAGACACTGGAAAATATTCTATCTCTGGAGGGATCAAACTACCAAAGTCTAGCTACAATCTAATCTAAAATTATGAAACAAGGGAGAGCCACCTCTTGTTTATAGACATTGCAATGGGCTACGATATCCTGGCAAAGGTGATATTGTGTACCATGCGATATCGCATCCCATCATGCCCCCACGACTAAATTAAAACTCGTCCTTGAGTTATAGTGATTACACAGTGGATAGGTATGGGATTATTAGATGGAAAAAGAAATGGGATGATGTCGTAGTGTGGAGGTAGAACAAAATTGAGACACAACACAAAAGAAAATCCTATGATTACAAAATTGGATGGAACTCATGTAGTTCCTGGTGGTGGTGGCTCCTCCATGGGTGTCTTTCCCTTTTCTTGTGCTCTAGGTCTTGGGATTTGATGGTGTTGAAGTATGGCCTGGAGTTTCTCCTCTTGTAAGGCCTTGAGTGCCTTGACGTGCATGTAATTTTGCGCTTGTGCCATAGAGGAATCCTAGTCAGCCTTCTCTTTTAAGTTTGCACTTGTGCCATAGAGGCATCCCAGTTAGCCTTCTCTTTTTCTTCTACCACCCTTTTATTCTCTGTCAATAGTTTATAAAGTTTCTCAGTTATGAAAGTGTCCAACTGGTTTTGAGCAACCTTTGGCCCTGTATTCGGAAGGTTTAATACTTCCAAAATGGCTTGAATAGAGAAATCAATAGTCACACCACAAATGTTAACTATGGTGCCTTCTTCTTTGTTGTGCCAAAATTGGTACGTTTCCCCTAAGTACCAGGCACCGCTTTCAAAGAGGGTAGGCCATAATGGGGACCTTTTGAGGTGATCCCTAATAGCCTCAGGAGCGAACTCTACAAAAGATTCAAAGTTTAACTCCACAATCACCAGGTGAATGTGAACTTTTCATGGATGGCCTGAACACAATCTTGGGGAAATGTGAGATATTGTCCCTGTTCAGGCACTACAGTAGCTCCTCCTTCTACCTGCCTAGACTGTATGGTAGGAGAATTCTTTTGATGAATGCTAAATGATTGTTCCTCCTATTCTACATGTTGTCCAGCAAGATCTTGTCTTTCACCTCTCCTAGGTCATTCGATCACACCTTAAGCAGGACCTTCCTATTGTTTGTGTTTCGAGGCCATCTATAATCACACGGGGCCAATCATTAGTAAGGTCATTACCAAAGTTAGGTTATACCTTACTGCTTGCCTTAATAGATTTACTTTATTTCTGTGTGATGTTAATTATTGGAAGAACATGTCCCCGAAGGATTATAATGTTGAGTCCTCTTTGCTTAGGTGGTTTCCAAATTTAATTTTCTGGTATAACTAAGGGGATGAAATTGTTTTTGACACATTTTATTCTCAATTTTACAACAAATTACCCTTAAATATGTCCTTTGGGTGATGATGAATTTCAAAAAAAATTATGCACTATTCACTATTTGGCATGTGCCCCTCTCCCCCACAACTAAGCTAAACACTCAGGGTTCAAGTAGGTTCAAACGGAATGAAAATCAGAGTACCAGCGAGCGAGCTATGGATATGAAAGCAAGGGATGTACAATCGCGAGTTGTAGAGAGGAATTTGAAAAAATTCCCCTATGTGAACAATTTCAAATGATGTTGATTAGCATAGGGGTCACATATATATATTTTCATCGAAGTTAGGGCACTTAGAGAATGTACCAAATTTTTAATATTTCTTTGAAAGTAAACGATGTAAACTAAGGACATTTGGACGATTATGAAGGAGTTCCAGGGTAATTCCATTAATTCAAAAGGCACAATTAATGATGATGGTGTGGATTTTATCAATAAAACCTTGGGTGGTAAGAAAAAGGTTATGTGATGATTCATAGGAACGTTGAAATTCAGAGGGGTAATAGTAGGGAAAGAAAATCAATTAAAAAATTATGCTAAGGGTAGGAGATGGTGTGTGTGAGCTTATGTCATAAGTGAAGATTACAAAGGATTACACAAGTGGGTCCTTCCCAAAGTAGGTTTCAACCTATAATGCCCTTGTGTAACCACACTTAAAGTGTCCATGGGCACTAGAAGCGTTAAATGTAATCCGCACTAACTCCACAAAACACACACATGTAATTATCACCGGAATGAGATGAAAATTCTATGCTACATGGGACAAGATCTACAATTACATAAACAGTGAGATGAGACGAACTATTGAAAGGGATCATAGAGATTGGGACATGAGTTAACTGACCCATGGCATAGTGAATCCTGCGTGTAAAGCATGATTAAGGTGTTATTTACCCATCGTTCCAAGATTAGGACCAAGTCCATTCCTCTAATTAGTGACATCACATTATTTCATCCCATGATGAGCAACTATGAGAGTACCATAACAACAAGGTGTATGATCACTTGGCGTTTTATTCAAGGGAGGAGTGATTTTTGTTTTATGGCACTTGTTTTTTTTTCTCTCTTTTTTTTTGATGAATACTGGATCTAGAGAAGCTGCCAACCTTCAGGCATGGATGCATGTCTTTCCAATGGGACCCCCTAGAATAGCATTGGATTTTTGAGTGCCCGTTTGATTACTCTTACTCCCATTTTTCCTTAGATCTACAAGGATCTTAGTACAACCATGTTACATGATATCTCCCACAGACGTCACCAAAGAGAATCCGCAAGTCCCCCTTGATGTCACACCCTAATCATTCCTTCTTGGTCCATCCTTCTTCATTCCAAGTACAATGAACACAAAATTAATTTAAAGTTTGAAAATATCAAGAATATCACTGTACCCTTGAACAGAACCTCTTATTTGTAGAATGGATGAGTGTATGTAATGGGCTCACTGTTCCAAATAATTGATCACTCAAGACTCGATAACATAGAACACACCTCAACCCACGAGCCACATGAGTGTTTTATTCATGGATGATATTACTTGTACTGACCTAAATCGTCAGTGTAAGGCTGGAATGGAAATAGACACCGAGAGATCGTCGGGCAGCCACAACTGACTCTGCCTTTGCCCAAGGGCAAGCTGAAAAAGTAAACGAAGGCAGAGTGCCTTGGATGGTTTGCACGCAAATCAACCAAGGACTTCCCCGAGCGTAAGCTACAGCTAGCACTGGGGTTATCGTAAATAGGATAAACGGGATGTAAATGGAATGCAAACAGCAACACAAAATGTAAACAGAGCGTACTGAATTATAAATAAATTGTAAATAGAGCTAGATTGTAAACAAAGCATAAATAGAACTAAACAATGTAAATGGAAGGCAATGAACTATATTGTATTGTTTAATAAAAAGGTATGCATCGGTCAAAGTGTAGCTGCACATGTGGATGGTAGGTCAAGCACTAAGCCCTGGGATGATGTCTGAAGTGATGATGTGATGATGTGATGTGATGAACGTGAGAAATGCTTGGATGCCAACAGTCAGGTGTGCTAAGCGCCCAAGGATTGCAAGTTCTATCCTCTCTCAGAATTTCCAATCTCTCCAATTTTTGCCTCCCCCGATTCATGTGAATCGACAGGGTATTTATAGGGTTGGGTCGGGCTCTGGCATAGAATTTCCAGAATGGAATCAATGGTTGGGAGATGAAAGGAAAGTAGATCTAGTGACATGTATCCAATGGACATTTGTGTTCAGGTTGGATGCGTGCTGGCAAGAGTTGGATGTGTGTCGGCAAGATACGTTCTTGACCAGGTGCATCGCATTTTACAATTTATGGGTTATTCAAGCCCATGAAAGTACATTTAATTTAGACCGTGATGGCTTGACTATCCCACAAATAAAAATTTACAATGAAATGTACAAGGGAACTTTGATCTGTCCTGCTTAAAACTTCTTTGTCCCTGAGTTTTTCTGAAATTTTCTAGAAATTATTGATGCTGAGAATTTTCTACCATTTTCTAAAAAAAAATTGGAATTTTCTAAAAGTCAATGAATAATGTTCATGCAATGAATAGTATTTACGCGATGAATAGTGTTTACACTGTGAATAGCATTCACACGATGAATAGTGTTTACGCTGTGAATAGTGATTTACGTATTCTTAATGTAGCCCCAGCGTAATCAACTGAAAACATCTCATTTAAGGCCTAAATTTTGATTTTCTGGAGGCTGGAAGCTGTTGGGGACCTTCGTGAAGGTCATGGAGGGTCCTTGTGCCTAATTTCGGCCTATTTTGACTTAGTTTCACGATTCCAAAAGTTGGTGACGCTAATCCTTACGTTGTGCAGCGTAAGCACAACGTAAGCACATTGTACTTAGCCAAAATTATGCTTTTTGACCTTGAAACTGATGATTCTTGACACCAAGACTTGTCATCATGATTTGTGGACCCCAGGGGGACCTTGCTTACTCCATGGTGGGCTGCTTGAAGCTGTTTCAGAAGCTCCGAAGTTGTCTGGAAGTGTTGCTAAATTTTTTGTCATGTTTCATTGGTCCCTCTTTGTTGACGCTTGGAGGAATCCACCCGAGAGGCATCGACAAAGAAGTGCAAAACACCATGAACAACAAAGCATCAAACATTAATCGTTAGCCCTTGGCTGGATGCTATTGCACTGTTTTCAAAAGTACATGGGATTGAGGGAATGTGGTTCAAGATGCAAGGAATTGTAACTGGAGGAAGTCGAGAGTTGACCAAGGGTTATGATTCCTATCGGGATTATGGGAGAGGAGTGCTCTTATACGAATGAGCTGTATTTTGGTCCTTGTCCATAGCCAGTGTTCAGCAGACTCAGAGCCAAGACATAGGAAGTGTGTTCTTTGGAGAAACGGGACTCTTATAGAGTGTTTACGAGGCCCGTTGTAAATAGCCAAAGCCACATGGTGATGTGCAACATGGTCTCTTTGAGACACAAGTGTGACTATTTTTCAAGACAATTGCCTTCTCACCTGGGGCTTGTATGAGAATGGCCAATAGTCTTTTATTTATGATGTCAACAGGGTCATGAAGACCTTTTCTGTGCATTTTGTTGTTTGACCTTTTTTGCTTTTTCTTTTTTGTTTGTTCTCATTTTTTTTTGTCTTTCTTTTTCATCATTTTTTTCTCAGTCTTTTTGAAAGAGCTTGCTTTTTGTGTCATTCTCGTGTTTAAGCACTTGAATTTTGCATCATGTACTATGTATTTTGTTTTGCATCGCAACTACTTAGAGAGCTACAGTATGCAACAGTGTATTAAGAGTTTTGAGGTGAGAAGAATGTATCAAGGGGATATAATTGGATAGGATAAGGGAACATGATGGGGAATAGGGAATGTATTAGGAGTCGGGATTGTACTTATGAATGGATTGAATAACCTAGTTGCATGCATCAAGAAAAATGTGATACCTTGTCATCATGATGAAGTGCATCTATACACGAACGCCTCAGAAGTGTCATCTTGCAAACACAACTCCAAGAAGACAAGAAAACCACAAATGAAACAATTAGCTAAACACTTTAGACAAGGAGATGGAGTCACCACGTGCAATTTTCAAAGTAGATAGAATCATGAATAACATCAATTTCATTAGGGCCCCATGAGATGAATTATGCAACAAGTCTTTGTATAACAGGAGCAACCAACTGCAACAACAGATCTTTTCAAGTTTTGCCTAGTCATCGATGATGTCACCAGTTTATAGTCTTAGTGGACTGTTGTGGATTAGTTTTACATCATAACCCCTTGGACGGTGCCAGTTTAGCATCATAGCAGACGGTGCATTACTAGTTTATAATCATAGCGAACTGTGAAGAGGCAAACTAGTTTATCGTCTTAGTGGACTCTGGATGCTAGTTTCATGTCATGGTGGATGGATGTAGCAGTTTAGTGTCATACCAGATAGAACTCTATGGTATCAGTTTTAAGTCATGATCCAGGACTATTCTGTGGTATCAGTTTTAAGTCATGATCCAGGACTATTCTAGGGTATCAGTTTTAAGTCATGATCCAGGACTATTCTGTGGTATCAGTTTTTAGTCATGATGCCAGGACTACTCTGTGGTACCAGTTTTAATTCATAATGCTAGGGCTACTCTGTGGTATCCATTTTAGGTAATGATGCCAGGATTACTCTGTGGTATCAGTTTTAAGTCATGATGCCAGGACTATGACATACCTCAAGTTTGTCAAACATAGTACCTTTTCAAGTACAAATGGTTTGTAGGATTGGCGAACTCATTTCCATTCATGTTAGTAAGCTTAAATGCTTCATTTTTGTATGCCTTGGTGACTAAATAAGGCCCTTCACAGTTGGCTAAGAATTTATTTGGATGTTCTCGGGTAGCCTTAAGGACTAGATCTCCTTCTTTGATCAGGCATTTATGGAGATC
This sequence comes from Gnetum montanum, assembly GCA_015680685.1. Taxonomy (NCBI): domain Eukaryota; kingdom Viridiplantae; phylum Streptophyta; class Gnetopsida; order Gnetales; family Gnetaceae; genus Gnetum; species Gnetum montanum. Next base: position 508,235 of record MNCI01011011.1, read on the forward strand.
ATGCTTGTGCCTTTGTCTCTGCCGTTTTTGGTACCATTCAATTTGATCAAGAGTTCGTACACATTCCTCCTCTACCAAGTCGAGGTTGGCAATGCACAATTCATTGTTTTGACTTTCATCAAGGAGACCGGAGAGAGTTATCCACAATGAGGGAACCTGCAATTCTAAAGGTAAAACAGCTTTAGATTTGTATACAAGACTATATGGAGTTTTACCTGTGGAGGTTCAATGTGTCGTTCTATAAGCCCACAATGCGTAGACTAATTGTTCATGCCATCTTTTCTTGCTCTGATTCAACATCTTTTTGAGCACTATGATGATAGTTTTGTTTGTAGCCTCTGCTTGACCATTGCTCTGTGGCTAGTAAGGTGACGAAAATGCATGTTTAATGCTCATACTTTTTCAAAAGCTTTTGGTATCTACACTGCTGAATTGTGCTCCATTAGCCTATCAGCAACGTGTTCTCGCGGGGGTCACAGGGGAATAGAAGTGGGTTGCATGTTAGGGTGTTTTGGTACCCAGATCACAAAGGGAGTGTGATGAGACGTGATTTGCATAGGCCGCGATATCGCGTACATGATATCGCGTCTGCCGTAATATCGCATCCCCCGCGATATCGCATATGCGATATCGCATCTTCCCCTATGATATTGCAAATGCGATATCGCAGTCCACCGCCATATCTATAAATAAGACACGGCTCTCCCTTGTTCAGAATCCTAGTTTTAGAGTAGTGAAGCTATGGAAATCTGATCCCTCCAAAGTTAGATTTTTTCTCGTGTCTGCCCGCGGTGTGGTGAATGTAATTGTACGATGTCTTTATTCGAGTGTGCCATACTTGGACACGCAAATGACTAGCAATAAAGATTGAGATTACTTCATCATTGCAGCATTCACTTAGTTTATTTATTTGTTATTTATTTAATGTTATTTATTGCTTTCATAGCACGGTGTGAGTACGACTTGATTACAAGCATCTACGAATGTGTACGACTAGTCAAGGAATCGGTTACTCATCGCGATTAGTCTCTCACCCTTAAACTTATAGAAGTGGAACGAGTACGACTTGATTACGAGCATCTACAGATGTGTATGGCTAGTCAAGGAATCGGTTACTCATCGCGATTAGTCTCTCACCCTTAAACTCCTAGAAGCGGAACGAGTATGACTTGATTACGAGTATTTAAGTGTGACTGCTTGGTAGCCTAGTGGTGTAGCTAAGATCTACGCTTGGTAACCCAGTGGCGTATTTGGGATCTCCGCTTGATAATCCCAATGGCATACCTAGGCCTACGCTTGGTAGTCCCAGTGGTAGTCGTGCACGAAGTCCAAGATGTGTACGGTTGATCAAGGAATTGGTTGCTCATCACACTTAGGCTAGATTAGATTTTCTTACCCATTTCCTCTTAGCTTAGATTAGTTAATATTATTTTCCACTGCCATCAAGAGTAGCATTAGAATTAGAACACATCAAACACCTCATCTGGACTAAACCATACATGACATATGTAATACTAGTCCAGGTGGGAAGACAGCGAACTGCAACCTAAGGATAACTATCTAGGTGCCACAACTAGTCCATCTGCAAAGTTCAACCGGGTCGCGCGTGAAATGCTCGTTTCATATGGTTGAGTGTAGGGGTACCTCGCCACTCATCATTGGCACCGTTGTCGGGGATGGTGCTAGTTATCTAAATTAGTTATATCATACAAGGTCACTGTATAGAACTTAATGATATATCTCTTAAAAAAGAAGAAATTATAAAAAGTCACATAAACTCACACACAACAATGCCTCTCCTACAAGATGATAATAACGCCACACTTAGTGAGGGAGTTCATTGGAGAACCAACGAACTATATAATGATGAAGATTGGAGTATACAACCTGAAGTGGGAGTTTCCTATAAGAATGAACAAAAACAATGTCATCATAATACACGAAAGCCTAACTTACCCAATGACGATGAACCCCCACTGGCCACTACAAGTTTAACGCAAATACAAGAGGCCATTTGAATCTCA